>BQNB010187884.1:0-11999 GCA_026074375.1 Tanacetum coccineum
ATTCCCATGTATTGTGACAATCACAGTGCCATTGCTCTCTGCTGCAATAATGTCCAGCACTCCCGATCTAAGCACATTGACATACGACACCATTTTATACGAGAGCAAGTTGAGAAGGGTGTGGTTGAATTATACTTCGTGACGACGGATTATTAGCTCGCGGACATATTTACCAAAGCATTACCAAAAGAGCGGTTCGAATTTCTACTCCCGCGACTTGGTATGAAGAGTATGTCTCCAGAAACCCTTAAACGTCTTCAGGAAGCAGAAGAGGAGTAAAGGATGGTCCTCCCATATCCTATGTAAATATGCATATAGCTTAAATTTAAAAAGAAAATACAAAAATATAAAGCCTACAAAAACCATAAAAATCAGAAAATAGAAAATAACAAAAATAGTCTGTCAAGACATGTCTTCCGTTTATCGATAACATTTACGGTCCTAGAAATGTCATTCAACAATGACACGGGTCTTTAAATGAAGCTCGAACGGAAGTTCAAACTTTTCAAAACATGTTTGTTGGGAAATGCAAGTCAAAAGGTCAAAGTACTGCTAAGCAAAAGGTCAAAGTACTGCTAAGTTGAAGATCGAAGTACTGCCTACTTAGTAAGGAAAAGTCAACGTACTGCCATGCCGTGGATAAAGGAATCTTAAAGGATTATCATTTAAACAGTTATGTTAGTAATTATCTTGTAACAGTTAATTTAGTGATTAGTATTGATTAGAGTTTATGATATACAAGGACTGTACACCTACTAGAGTTATCCTTATGGTTATAAAAGGATCTCTAGGAAGGTATTAGAATATAGAGAACAAAAAAACACGAGTTTAAGATTTATTAGTATTGTATTAGGATCTGCAATTTAGGCAGTATCAAAAGGTTTATAATAGAAATGTTTGAGAAACTATTGTAGAGATCTTTTAAGTACTAGCACTAGATTCTCGCATAGTTGACAGTGATATCAATGTTTCAAAAGGAATAACGATCCTACAAGATACCACTTGTAAGGATCGTTATTCCTTATTAAACCAGATATACTGTCAACTATGCGGAATCTAGTTGGCAGTAACTTAGAAGAACACACCTTAGTTCCTCCAAACGATTTCTATTATAAACCTTTTGAATCTGCCAAAATTGCAGATTCCTAATACAATACTAATAAAATCTTAACGTCGTGTTTTTCGTTATCTTTCTAATACCTCCTAGAGATCCTTATAACATAGGATAACTCTAGTAGGTGTACAGTCCTTGTATATCATAAACTCTAATCAATACTAATCACTAAATAAACTGTTACAAGATAAATGCTAACATAACTGTTTAAATGATAATCCTTTAAGATTCCTTTATCCACATCATAGCAGTACGTTGACTTTTCCTACTAAGTAGGCAGTTCTTCGATCCTTCAACTTAGGCAGTACTTTGACCTTTTGCTTAGCAGTACTTTGACCTTTTGCTTAGCAGTACTTTGACCTTTTGACTTGCATTTCCCAACAATAATCATAAATTAACCAGGATAGTCTATGTTTATATAATTGATCGTTAGAAATAGATATTGAAATGCCAAAAGATAGATGTAAGAGATCGAATTTAAACCAAGTATTATATATATAAGATTATATATAATGCAATAATGACAATCGAAAAGTATTAAGTATCGAGGAAATACGCGCGCGTGGATTCGATAGCGATGAAGGATTTCTGTATTTAAAAATGAAAGAAAAGAAAACCTTAAATCTTGTGTGGTTAATAGACTAGAATTTGAAAATGACCACAGTTCCCTATAATCCTTGGCTCCGGTACCATCTGTAACACCCCCAAAATCAAGTACAGCGAATGGAACCAATGGGGTTGTTACGTCAAGTACAACAGATCAAGATAAGGAAATGACCTTAATGGAGATTTTAAGATAAGATTTCATTCGATGCCATAAGCAAAAAATATCAGAGTTCATACATTATGTCCCATATTGTTTATTTTAAAATCATAAACCTTTCAAGTACATGATTTAATAAACAAAAGCTTCATAATACCAAAAATGACATAAGTTTTAAAGACTAATACAAGATAGACGTTTTGCATTAATATAGATAAGATACATAATCTGTCCTTGATATCCGCCACGGCTCCCCTCAAAACTTCATACCCTAAGGACTCTGAAATTAACATACTAAAAGTCAACACAAAGGTTGGAGTGAAATCATATGTTTTATACTGTAAAAAGGGTGGACCACAAGATCGAAGTAATAGTAGACTCTGAAACACATTCAGTAGTCCAAAACGTTTATTATTGCACTAAGCTCATGACCCCAAAGCCTTAACTAGATTTGTGCCCCAATCAGAATATAGGATGCTTGCCAACAACCTAACACCTCTCAATGTTAAATGCACCTTGATCAAACTAGTGACCCAAGGAAAGGTGGGGATTGTCAGTCCCGATAGATCTATCCACAACACTCGCGCTTACTACAATAGCAATTAACGGTTCATGATAAATTGGGACTTCACGGCAATAAGGTAACTTAGCAATAATATTCAGGCAGTAATCTGGATAGCATACACTTTGTAAACACTTTGAAAACACTTAGAAAAACACTTGTGTCCAATAGTAAAACAAGCAATGTAATTCACCCCGTAGATTTTGTAAAACAATCACGTAGTAAAAAGGGGGCTATGAACTCACCTCGAGTGAATGGTAATCAACAAGTATTCACAATAGAAAAATGCGTCACGAAGGAATCCGAAGGCAACCTAATCCAATATAGGTCGAATAAGTACTGAAACACTTTGATTATTATAGGTGGTATATATCATCATACTATCTAGTTAGGGCTATCATAAATTAAGAGTTCCCTGTATTGACGTAATGAGGCAACTAGGACCCACTTTTAAATCGTAAATCCAACAACTAGTACTTCGTACGATACTAAACCTACCCCGAATAGGCTCATTATGAAACTCCCTAATAATATAGTACTTTGATTAACTAATACCACATATAATTCTATATAGCTACATCACCATCTAATCGAATTTAAAGTAAAATCAAATTGTATATAGTTAAATACAATTATAAGTATACTGTATTAAAACTTGCGTAAACTTTCTCGTTTTAATCCGTTTTCTTCGTTTTCTAATGTCCACGGCTTCGTATTATAAGACGAGTAATGGAAAATATAACATTTTCAAAATCTGAGTTTTCTGATGAATAGTGATTTTTACTGTTCATAACAGATATATATTTATTTTTATTGATTTAGTTATCGTAAATGTCGTAACTTATTCATTTTAACTCTGTTTTTAGCGATTCTTTCGAGCATGTATTCGTATTTAAAAGTTTTATCGATTTATTGATGTTTTAAAACTATAAGTTTCTGTGGTGAATAGTAACTTTTATAAAAATAGTTTTATAAAGTATATATTTAACGTAAACTTGAAATCGTCGTATCGTTTTCGTTATAAATCGGTTTTTCGAGTTTCTTATCATTTTGGAATCTTCATGAGGGGTACTATCTTTTTAAAACATGGTAGGGCTGTTATCAAGGTCGAACCAAAATAGCCCCTTTATAATACTTATACATATTCATTTTTATAACTTGTTTTGTATACCTTTTAACTTAATAATTTACCACAAGTTTTCTAAGACTTATTATATACTTGTCTTACATATTATAAAGTTCATTTGTCCATATTTTGTCCAAGATCATCAAGATTAATAAGTCTACTTATCACATGAAATCATAAGCTTCTATAAGTAACACTTTTAAAAAAAACCATAAACTTATAACCAAATTTTTATTCTTAACCCGATGAGTGTACAAAGGACATAATTCCTTTTTATAACATCATAATAACATCCATATAACTTGATGTAAAAGTTCATAAGATCATGTTGACAAGAAAAATCCTTTTACAAGTAAACATATCCTAAAGGAGATTTAACAATATAGAACTCATATAGCCTAAAAAGATAAATGTAAAGACACAAAGGGTTTTAGATAACCTTATGGTATGATAAATATGATGACCAACACAATCTAAAACCCTTGTTTTAGATATAAACCCAAGATGCAAGATCTTGAAACCCTAAACCCTAATCTACCATATTTTTGCATTAACCACTTGTAAAGACTTACAAAACTTCAAAATCTTCTTAGGACATCTTAGATATCTATGTAGGAATATGTGTAAATGTAATAAGTAAAAATTTTGTAAGGATTTTGGAGGTTGGTATGTTGTTGCCGATGAGCTAGGGGGGAGGAGGAGAGGTTTTTGTGTTTTACACTTATACAAATGAGATGTGTGTGTTCTAGTTGCTAAGGAATGTCTTTTATATCACACATGGCTAGTCAAAGATGAATAGGAAGTCTTGAGACATGATGAGTAAAACATGGAAGTTCTTTTGGTCAAAAGGATGTAAGCATGGCTAGGTTTAATGACAAGTGATGTACAAAAAAACAAAAGTTAAGTTTTTTTTTTGTGAAATTTTCTGTATGTGGTACACCAAATCCACGGTTTATAACATGCATTAATGTGTAAGATAATTTGTTATTTTTTAGGTATTGGGTATTAAATGTGGGTATTTGTTGAAGCGTAGAAAAGTTTTAGTGCTTCCGGGTATGCCTAAATGTATTTAATTGCGAAACGTAAATGTTTTACGCAACCAATAAAAATAAAATATAAAAAGTTGATTATTACTTTCGTAAAAATAATATATTGCTTGCTTGATGAAAACTTTAATTCGTTTGGTGTCCGTTTACGTTAATTGTTGATTTTTAGTTTACGCGTACTAAAAAAAATAATTAGTAGAATAGATGACGTCGTAAATGACCTGAAAATCTGGAATGTTAACATATATGGGACTTTAATAAATCCCATCCCTATCACTGACTTATTCACTAAGTCCCTAATCGATACCCCATCGTCAAGTGATCTGCTAAAGTCTATTTGCAACGAACAAACTCAATAGAAATCACACCATTCATGATTAACTCCCTAATCATACTATGCCTAACACCTAAGTGTCTAGACTTCCCATTATATATCTGACTATAAGCCTTAGCCATTGTGGGAGCATTAGTCACAAATCGGAATAGAAATTGGTCTATGGTTTCGGCCAACATTGGAATCTCATGTATCAAGTTTCTTAGCCATTTCTGCTTCTTTACCAGTAGCAGCCAATGCTAACACACTCAGATTCCATAGTAAACTAGTGATGGTTAAGTTTGCTTCTGGAAGCCCATGAAATGGCCCTCCCCGAAACGAAGAACACCCATACACTCGTAGAAGATGAATGCTTCAACATGATTTATCCATCTAGCATCAGAATAACCTATTAAACACTAAAGGATATCCTATATATGATAAACCATAATTCATAGTACCCTTTAAGTACTTAAATACCCTTGTTATTGCTTGCCAATGTTGTCTACTAGGATTACTAGTAAACATGTTCAATCTACCAACTACATAAGCAATATCAGGTCTAGTGCTAGTCATAGCATACATCAAGCATCCAATAGCTCTTGAATATTTGAGCTGATCCACAAGTTTACCTGTATTTGGCTTAAGTTTTTCTACCAGATCCATGGGAGTACTCACCGGAGAACAATCTTCACGATTAAACTTCTTGAGCATTTTCTCAATGTAGTGAGATTGTATGCTGACAATCCCCTTATTTTCACGTTTTATCTTAATACCAAGAATAACGTCTGCTTCTCACATATCTTTCATTGAGAACTTTGATGACAAAAACTTCTTAGTTTATAACATTGATTTCGTCATGCAAAAATCAACATGTCCATCCAACATATAAATACACAATTAAAAACGCCTTCACCGGAGCAATTAAATTTGCTATATACACACTTTTCGAGTGGTTTTTTAAAAGACATCCACTATGACAGTATAACCCTCATCAAACTTTTGATGCATTGTTTAGAAGCTTGTTTTAGAGCCCATAAACGCCTTAACTAGCTACACAACCTATGCTCATTACCTGGCATAACAAATCCTTCTGGTTGCTTCATATACACCTCTTCATCCAAATCACCATTTAAAATGCTGTTTTGACATCTATTTGATGGATCACTAGATTGTGAATAGCTGCTAGAGCTAACACTAATCTAATAGTAGTGATACGAGCAACTAGTGAATAGGTATCGAAGTAATCGATCCCTTCCTTTTGTCTAAAGCCTTGGATTACCAATCGAGCTTTAAACTTATCAATTGTTCCATCGACTTTCATCTTCCTTTTGAAGATCCATTTGCAACCTAAAGGTTAAGACCCATGTATTATTTTTCATAATAGAATCAATCTCATCATTAATTGCTTCTTTCTAAAAGCAAATCTTGAGATTGCATGAGCTCATTAATCCTTAAATATACCCAATTCGCGTTCACTTTTCGAAGCGAACACCTTAGTTTTGGGTGGATTTGGATCTATTGTTTTTAGCTTATTTTCTAGCTTAAAGTTTTTAGCTTTTCATAGTAGCTTATTAATTTAGATCTAATCTTTAAATATACCCGTCTCTCGTTCACTTTTCGAAGCGAACACCTTAGTTTTAGGTGGATTTAGATCTAAAGTTTCCATTTTTAGTAGTTTGTAGTTTAATCTCTAGCTTATTAATCATATATCTTGTCTTGTTTATTATAACCTTGTTTGTGTTTTAATAATGAAAATGGTCCAACATCTAAGGCGAGGAGCTTAAGGGTTTAATACGCTAGTTTAATATCTTAAGTTTAGGGCTTTTATAGATTTTACAAGCTTTTTAGTAGATAAATTTTATGACTTTATCAATTAATTAGTTTTATAAAATCTAAATTAGAAATAAACTTCAGTATTTTATTTAGTTTATTAAATCGGATGGTTATTTCGTTTGTGTTGTTTCGTCCGGGTTCTACTTTCTTTCATTTTTCAATATTTAGTAGATTTAGTTTAATTTTTTTTAAATGATTATAATTGTTAATGCTAGTTTAGTTGTGATGATTAGTGAGTAGTTTTATATATGATTGTGAGTAGTGATTAGTGATTAGTGAATTAAGTGTGAAAATAAAAAAGGATTGTTGATTAATAACTTTTGAAATATTTAGATTTATGTTTTGGTTATTTAAACGGGCAAAAGTCGTAAGAATAATTAGGCATTAATCTAGTAATTAATACCACAATAAAAGATTGTTTTCAAAATAAACCAACGTCGTGAGAAAATAGTTTTTTTAGACGGGTGCTAATTCATCGATAAAATCTTACCTTCACACTTAAGGATCTAATCGCCTCACTTGACAAGCATATTTGTTTCATATATATTTTAGATCTATTTGCTTAGTTTAATAGTATTTAGTTTTAATTTAGCTTATTAATATATTATTAGTATAAAAACCAAACAAAAAATACTTAATAATCAAGCATCAAATTTAGAACATTAACGTAAATCTCAAATTCAATTCTCGTCGTGGATACGAATCCGAAAGATTTAATTATCACTTGTCCTCACGTGATTCTTATATCTTACGGGAATATTATTACTTCGACTACATTCTCACGAACGCTATCAACATAAAATTGTTATAATAACCAAGTCCTACAAATACACCACACTTCGATAAGATATACTTATCGGATTCATACACTTGCTTATATCTACACTTATTCAATACATGACCAGAAATTAAATTCTTACGAAGTTTAGGAATATACAATACATTAAACAAAGTAATAGATTTTCCTAAGCTAAATTCTAGCATTACACTTCCTTTTCTGTGAACAGGAGCGAAATGATCATCACCCATGTAAAGTACAGATCCGTCTTCTACCGGTTCATATGTCTTAAACCAACAACAAACTTTACAAACATGAGTTGTGTCACCAGAATCAATCACCACGCAATTGCATCAACCTGCACATAAAATGCTTCAGAAATTAGTGAAACCGAATATTTAATAAATCTGTTCCAAACAGGCACTAAATTTTGACCTTTATCATAGGATTGGTCCTTAGACTCCTTTCCTGAACCACCAGCATTTGCGTTGTTCTTTTTGTTTCCACTACGGCAATCCCTCTTAAAGTGACCAGTCTTGCCACACTTCCAACATTCCAATTTTGGTTTCTTGTTGGAACCAGAACCACTGTTGTTCTTATTGAAACCACGTTTCTTTTCTATGTTTTGTTTGTTGTTTTTATTCTTACTACCCTGTTCTGTCATATTCACAGAGGGTACAACAACTTCCTTACCTTTGCCCTTGTCACTGTCCTGTGCCCTTAGAGACTCCTCTATGCGCAAGTGACTATCAAGTTGAACCAAAGATAAATCATCCTTACCATGTTTCAAAGTATGTTTGAAATCCTTCCAGGAAGGAGGCAATTTGTCTATAACACTTGAAACAGAAATGGATTCATCTATTTTCAAGCCATGTTGTGTGTATTGTCCAAAGATTCTAAGGAGTTCATTAAACTGTTCCATGACTGGTCTAGAATCGACCATTTTATAATTATTAAAATTACTTACAAGGAACTTCTTACTCAAAGCATCCTCTGCCAGGTACTTGGATTCGAGTGAATCCCATAACTCCTTAGCCGATTCAACATTTTGATATACATCAAAGAGAGAGTCAGACATACCATTCAATATGTTCCCCTGCATATGTAATCATCGTTCTCCTACTTTGCCCTTCGCCTTATTGCTTCCACTGTTTCATCCTCCATCAATTCTGGCATCGGTGTAGTCAACACATAAACCACCTTCAAAGTCGTCAACAAGAAATGCATCTTCTTCTGCCATCACCTAAAATCATGCCTCTCAAACTTGTCTAGTTTCCCAAAGTTCGTAGTCATCTCCTTCACCGTATTTCCAGCCATAACCACAATGGAAAATACTTTATATGTTTATTAGATAATATGGTTCGGTATAGGGTTTGTGATGATCCTGGAAATCTTGCTTGTATCGTGTTGAATTCAATTTACGTATAAAGTATTTTGACCTTATAAATGCCTGGGTTGCACGAAATCTCGATCGGGGTAATACAAGAAGAATAGCAATTTGTGTTCTAGGCACAAGATCATAAATTATGAACAATGGAGGAATTGTAAGAGAGTTTTTCATCCTATATATGCGACTTAATGTTTCTGTATGAATATACTGGAAACAGATGACAGTTTCGGGTAGTTAGAGTTGGTTAAAACTGAATTTTACGACCAACTGACATAGACTTTACGGCGTAACAATAAGATAGTTTACGACGTAACGTCATTATTGCTTCACTTGTTACGGCGTAACATTATCTGTTACGGCGTAATCGAACAAGTCTTTGATACTGAATATACATTACGGCTTAACCTAATCGCATAGGTTACGGCATAAACCCCCAAAGATCTTAGTTCCTTACCCAGCATGAGTTTACGGCGTAAACTTATAGTTTACGATGTAAACCCTGCATTTCTTGTCTTGATAGATTTCATGTTAACTCAACGAGTGTGCACTCCACACTTTCCTAACTTGTATCCGAGCCGAACAATAAACCTCATTGGTCTCTAGCAAATCATCCTTACCTAAATGGCCGTCGATGACACTAAAATCACCAACATAATACATATCCAATAAATAGCACCAGAGGTAGAGCTAGGAATTTTAGTTAAGAGAGGTCGACGTGCTTAACGCAAAAACACATAGTGATAAATATCGCTTCAAAAATGACTATCATCAAATGACCTAGTGGTAAGGTCGTTGACTTTCAAACAAGTGGTTAATGGTTCAAACCTCACTAGGTGTGTACATTTGGGGTGGCCATGTAGGTTCACCTGCACCGACTCTGGGATATCGAAAAGGATAGTCTCCATGTGATTAGCCGGTTCGCAATGTCGAGTCACAAACCTAGGTAACCTAAAAAAATACATCGCTTCAAAAATTATTAATTTGCAGTGTTGTCTTTTATTGTTTAAGTTATTCATTATTGAATTTTTGTAGACATATCTATAGAATATAGGGGGATGAATGTAAAATACAAGTAAAAAATTAGCTTGTAATTTAAATAACTAATGCATAAAGTTGTTGATTAGAGATGGATGAGCAACCAAGGGCTAACGTTAATTATTCGTCAAACAAAATAACTAATGACTGTTAAGTATTATCGTGAGATATGATTTGTCTATTTAATATATATACAATAAATAGATTAAAAGCAATATTAAAGTGGTATCTCGGTGTATACATGTGTGACCATATAAGCTCACGTATCTCTAACCGTATAAATATCGATATGACATGAGCACTTCTCACTATAAGTTTCACTAAATTCTTTAGGCATGTTATGACTCTGAGCGAGAGTTTTGAAGTATTACATCTCCTCCTGTCTCGGATGAAGCTTGTCATCGCCATTTAATCCCTACAAAACATATTAAAATCAATAAACGCAAGTTTCAATGTTATGGGTTATTCACTAGAAAGATAGTCGATAAAGTAGTGAAGGTGGTACATTCATTTTTAGGTGTTTTCGCACTCCGTCCACTTTTGGAATACTTTTGGACAACCAATTAAGCATCCTCGGAAAATCAGCTTTTCAATTATAATGGGCATACATAGAGCCAATTTTACAAGTCATAGCCTCATACGTCATAATCTGTAGCGCTGGAAGATAGCCATAAAAGTTGTATTTGTCATTGAGTTCTAGATCCATAGTTTTCCTATTCTTTGCTTTCTTCTCTAACAACCATGCCCCTCTCTCCCAAGGTAAGTCATCTTCTGATTCAAGAAAACTTTTACATCCTTCACTTAATTTTTGTTTCTTCTTCACACACAAATTCTTCTCTTCGTGAACACTTTTATATTTACTCATGTCTATTGACATGACTAAATCAACTTGTTCAATGCACAATTACCCTATGGGAATGACTCAATGAATCCCATGTCGTTCACCATTTTTAGCTTTTCATTGCTAACATGAACATTTTTTGTTTACCCAGCAAAACACCCTCAACAAAAATGTACGTACCAAATTTATACAAAGTATCTTCATTATCACAACATTGATCAAACTTGTAAAGCAATTATTCTAACTTAATAACCTCTCTATTGTTAAAAATTTTGACAACGAGAGAATCGTCTTGACAATGGGCTTTAATTTCATCATCATATGGTGTTTTTTTTATTAATTTAGCCTGATAACTAGGCAAAACTCATCACGCTCAAATCTACATATCTTTTTACCAAAGATTTAATGTATTTCAGAATATGGTTTCTTACATACCTTACGGAGAAGCAACCCATGTATCAGAACTCTCAAAAATTTGAATTCTTTCATTGAGAAAAATTGCTTGAGTACAGAATTTTGGGCACGTTTGAGCATACCTTGCCTTTCAAGTACATTCAGATGTTTCAAATAGCCACTAACACAGTATGTAAGACTAGCGGGAAATAATTCAGCCTCACTAACAACTAGAGTCTACAACAGATAGGGAAAAATAAAGGTTACAAAAACTAAGTCAGCACAACATAAAAGGAATTGCTTATTTGTATTTAATTCGTAATAAAATCGCAGTTAACTATATTACAAACCTTAGACACGATGAGAGAATGGGGTTTGAATTAAAAAATTATCACTTAAGGGATTGATTGAATGATAAATGGTCGGAATGGAAATGGCTATGAGTAAAGAAAGGGCAAAGAACAAATTTGATATTGAAGAAATTAGGGCTAAAATTTAAATGAAAAAAACTTATTACCATGTTTTTACCGATTTTTGATCGTAAGAGCTTCACAATAGTTTCGTAATTAATATGATACGTGTTGCGATATAAAATCAAGCCGGTTACAAACAACCAATCGCTTTTAAAAAGAAGGATTTTGGAATGAACCATAAAGAATCGCAACATTACCTTGTCTTATCGTCGTGTTCATAATGGTAATATCGGACTTGCCGGAAACCTTTAGAATAGAACGAAATGGATGTCGAAATGTAGAGGATTTCACGAGAAATTTTCTGAACTAATTTCAATATTTATTGGTTA
>BQNB010187886.1:0-11999 GCA_026074375.1 Tanacetum coccineum
TGAAGTATTCATCAAACATAGGTTGAAACAAGTAATCCCAATCATCTCTGTTTGGTGGAATACAAGGTTGTTGAGAAACAGTATTTGGAACGAGTCCTGAACTGGATGTTGCAGGAGTCATAGACTGAAGCCCGAGTCCTGAACTGAATTGTTCAGAAGCCATTGCTGTCAGCTCATCCAATGTTACATGAATTGTTTCTATAATTTTTCGGGTTCTTTTGTTGTAGATTCTGAATGCTTTCTTTGCGGGCACGTAACCAACGAAAATACCAATGTTAGCTTTTGCATCTAATTTACCCAGGTCGTCATTGTCATTGGTAGGAGAACAGAGTGCACCAAATACATGAAAGAATGATAAATCCGGTTTCTTATCTTGCATAAGCTCATATGGAGTTTTGTTATATCGAAGGCGGATTAATGAACAGTTTTGGGTGTAACATGCTGTATTGATTGCTTCAACCCATAAAAATAATGGAGCTTTAGAAAATATTAACATTGTACGAGCAGATTCTACAAGAGTTCAGTTTCGCCTTTCGACAATGCCGTTCTGCTGAAGAGTGCGGGAAACAGATGTTTGATGCGAAATGCCAACATTTTCATAAAATTCACAAAGTATCTGATTGAAAAATTCGGTTCCATTATCTGTTCGAACATTACAGATAGTGGCATTCAAATGAACTTGAATATTTTTGATGCATATAATTAGTGTTGCAAAAATCGGCCTAGGCGGCCGATTAATCGGCGCTAGGGCATAGGCGGGATTAACGCCTTGCTTTTCATTAATCGACCTTATTTATCGGTTTGGTAAAACATCGGTCAAAACATACGATTAATCAGATACAATCGGATTAAATCCGGCCAAATCAGACAAATCGGCTAAATCGGCCAATCGGTTACGGATAGAAATCGGCAAATCGGGGATAAAATCATTACTCAGGCAAAAAAATCTTTTCTTCCCCCCCCTATTATAGGCTCTTAAATGGGGTAAATCGGGAGGGAAAAATCGGACATATATTTTAACTTTATATATGTAAAGTCCAATATGATTAATCCTCGATTAATTTCCACCTAACCGATTAATCGCTAGGCGGTACCCGGCCGCCCAACTAGCACCTAGCGATTTTTGCAACCTTGCATCTAATGATGGCCTCAGGAGCTTCATCTTTTTTCCTAAAAAAGCTAACCCAAGTAAATCTTGAGTAATCATCGACAATCACTAAGATATACCTTTTCCCGTTAATACTTGCCACATGCACCGGGCCACACAAATCCATATGCAAAAGATATAGCTTCTCTTGGTTAGTGTCTTCAGCTTTAGGTTGATGGAAGGATTTCTAGCTTTTTCCTAATGCACATGATGAACACAGACGATCTTTCTGAAATTTAAGTCTTGGAATGCCTCATGCAAGACCGTCTTTAGCTAGCTTGTTAAGAGTGCCGAAGTTGAGATGAGATAAACAAAGATGCCATAACCAGCTCTTAGTCTTTAACACTTTGGATAGAAGATAGATCAGAGATGTTTTAAGCATGTCGTCAAGAGAAATTGTGTACAAATTTGTGTCTCGGGATCCGGAAATTAGATCAACACCTTCTAAATTACGAATAAAGCAAGTGTTTTTCTGAAATGCAACTTCAAGATCCGCGTCGCAAAATTGTCCAATAAAAAACAAGTTATGTCCAAGCCCCTCGACGTAGTATACTCTTGAAATAGTAACATTTCCCAGCTGATAGTCACCATACCCTATGATTCTTGCAATATGGTCATTCCCGAATCTAACTGTACCCAAAAATTTACTAACAAAGTTCATGAGCTGAGAGAGGTTCCCTATCATGTGTTTCGAACATTCAGAGTCCAGATACCAGAGAACAATCTGGACAACCTGTCATGACAAGAGAAGAAGACGATGGAATATCTGTAGCATTGGATCCCCAAGTATGATTGGGTTCCGAGTGGTTAGCATTCTTAGATTCTACAATCTTAGCTTTTTTATTTGAACCTACATTTTTAACACTTTTGGGTTTATTGCTATAGACTTTAAGCTCTGGTTTTTGTGTTTCAACTAAGTGGGAAGTGGTTTTCTTAGGAGGTACTACGTTAGCTGAAGTAATCCTAGTTAAAGGGTACGAATTACCAACTATAGTGAAAGTTCTTCCTGTTGGTTTCAACTTAAGTCCTACTTCAGTAAATACATGACCCGTAGGTTTCTAAATAATTTGTTTTTTATGTTTTTTAGCAGATTTAGCACGACTATTCACATTTTTTACAAAATCAAGAAGACACATATCATGAACACCATCAAACATAGATTCTTACAAGTAGCACAAATATAATTCGCATCTACATCACAAATAGGTTCAACAACATGATTCTTTTTATTAACTTTCCTAGGTTGGGCTTCTACTTTATTCTTCATGTTCCTACTTGGTGTTCGCGAGATCCTATCATTCTTTTTATTGCCTGTAGGCTTTGATCCACAATTACTAGTAGAACACTTCAATCCTGTTGGAGACAATACAAGTATGTTAGAATCTAATGTTGTAGATGACTTTACCGGTTTCATGTTGCTTGAGGATGTGAGATGTAACAACCCCATTTTAATCGATATCAGCGGAAGGGTCATTTGGGGTGCTACATCATAATATAACAACTCAAGGATAGAAAACAACTAGAAAAGAGACGTTTTTAAATACATTCATTTGAAATAAAAGTTTACATCATAGGTCCCAAATATTTTCATAATTCATACAACATTTTTGCAAATCATCTTCGAATGACTTTTATTTAATAGGCCTTCAAAACATTTAGGTTTCCATAAGCGACAACCAAAATCTCCATCGCCGAATTACCTTCAAGGACCTGAGATAAAACATGCTAAAAGTCAACAATAATGTTGAGTGAATTCCCCCATTCGCAGTTCTATATATATAAACAATAATTATCCGACAAGTATCATTTCTCAAAATTCATCAGGATATAACGATGTGGATCAGGACAAAGTTACTTAGGGGATTATTATAAGCCTCATGACATTGAACGTTACCCATTAATAAAAATGCCACTAAGCCCCTCGCTATAAGTGCATAATACTCTCTATACAAGCGCATCTGTAGTGTCATTTTCCGACACGAGACGATAGCAGTCGTCACGGGATTGGAGGTGGGCAACTCCAAATAGTACTTTTTATGTTACTAAGCGGTCTTACCATTACCGGTAGTTAAAAATCATGATTTCTACGGGTCTTTTATCTAGTAGGTTAAGCTACTTTATAATAATCAAAGCTACTAGCATACTTTCGGGTCCCTTATGTTTATTTTAAAAAACAAGCTGTCGTGTTATCCCCCTAGCGATTTATAAACAATTAACGGTATTAAAAATGCGAGGTCTGACTCACATCGTGATGTCGGACGGGAAAATTGATGAAATGAAAAACTTCGGGGATTAGGCGCGTCAATTCAACCCAAGACCTATACAAATAGTAAGGTTTTAGGATTTCTAGTCGATTAAAATCCAATGAGTCATTTTCATAAATAAAATAAGTATATGTATACATGTAGTTTATATGATGATCTTTCTCTAGAAATATAATTATTTCACACTTAAAGTTTTCTAGGTTTTTAACTTGTTTTTATTATTAGCCCACTTACTCATATTATTCAATTTGGTCCAAAAAGCCCAATAGGCCCATTAAGCAAGCCCATTAAGTTATTAAGTTGATATTATCACTCAAAGACAGGTTTCTAGCCCATTAGTTAGGTCCAAGTGGTTGGGCTAAAGCTAAGTTCCTTAGTTCCAATTTGTACATTGGCCCTAGTGGCCCAATAGGCCTTACTGGCTCAATTCTAAGCTTATATATGACTCTTGTTATATTTTTTCGGGTTCTCGAGGTCGGGATACTTTTATTATCAGTATGTTAGCATTTTAAAACTCCCAAGAAGTGGGTCCTACCACCTCGGGTTTTAGTTACAAAAATCGCTTTACATAGTATAGTGTTCGGGTAGTAGTAAATTTTGTATACTTTTATGTTTACGAAAATAGTCATAATTTATAAACCGTAAATAGTATAATTTATATATTTATATGCTTGACTTCATATTTAAGTCCACTTTACAAATCCAAAACCATTTTTGTACTTAGTTTAAGTATACTTATACATATGAACATTTTACTACATAAAGGTAAAGTTATAAATTCGGACTGAAATCTCACTTTTACCGTTTTTGACGCCATTTTCAAACCGTAAATAGTTGGTTGACCATCCAATTGATTCAGAACCTACATGATTTTATCTAGGTCTCATAGTTTTAACCTTTTAACCAACTCAGTCCGTAAGTATGAATTTTTACATAATCTGTACAGCAAGGTCAGATTCAACTAGTTTTGGTATTTTGACCATAACTTACTCAATTTTTAGTTGATAGAAATCAACTTGTCAAGTGTTCATAAGAGAATTATCTACAACCTAGGGTAATCAAATTCATCATCCAACCTATTGAAAAATGCAGATTCTACTGTTCATCACAACCTACTATTTTTATTGTTTTCTATCAAGTTTCAATGGTCCAATTAGCTAGTTTTAATCTAGATTCATGCACACATCACCCCATTCAACTCTTGATCATCATATATCATACAAGTACATATACAATTGGAAATCAAAATAAAATGATATCAAAACTTATAAAGTTTTACCACAATAAAAATGATGATGATGATCTAATGATCAAAAGAAATATACAAGACTTCAACTTCAAACTTGATCTCCACCCATATTATTCTTGATCACCATTTTCTTTACCCAAAATAACTTGATAAAAACTTGTACAAAATCAGCCCCAAAATGTATGTAAACCCTTCTTGAAAACCCTTTAAATCACCTCCAAAATATAGTAACCATACTAGGAAGTCATCTATGATAATGGTGTTGTGGTGGTGGTGGTTTACGGCAAAAGGAGGGGGAGGGAGAGAGGATTTTTTGTTTTATTTCTCTTACTAGTTGAATGTGTAGTGTGTGTGTGTTAAGTTGGTCAAAATCTTGGTTTATGTATGTATGAGTAATATTGGACAAGTGTTAAGTTGTATACTTAACATGGCTTACAAAAGGGACACATCTCCCTTTGGTTTTGTCACCCTTTGCATGGTGAGATTAGTGGGATAAGTAGTTTACTACTTGTCCCACTAATTGTTTAGGTACGGGATTATTTTCAAGCCAGATTTTAAAAAGGTACGTTTTGTAGTCGTTTTTCGTAAAAAGTAAAAATAGTACGAGACACGAAAAATAAAAACGAATGTAATAAAAACACTTCTACGGTATTTTGGAAATATAAACGTCGATGCTTAACGTAGGATTCGCCGGTTCTTTGTAAACGTCACGTAAATTATAAACATTTCCCCCTAAAAAGGGATCTTCGTCCCTGAAGACCAATTCATCTTGTCGTCCGCTTCTTATTAAAATAAAATAGATGAGGGTATTTCTTCCACATCTGGTCCTCCCGTTCCCAAGTATATTCTGGTCCACGACTCGAATTCCATCGAACTTTGACTATTGGGATCCGACTTTGCTTAAGTTGCTTTACTTCCTTATCCATGATTTCGATAGGTTTTTCAATGAAATGCAACTTCTCGTCGATCCTTACTTCGTCAAGAGGAATAATAAGATCTTCATCCTATAAAAATTTCTTCAAGTTTGAAACATGAAATGTATTGTGTATTCCTTGAAGCTCTCGGGGTAATTCCAGTTTATATGCCACCGGACTTACTCTTGATAAAATCTTGAATGGTCCAATATAACGGGGACTTAATTTCCCACGTTTTCCAAATCGAACAACACCTTTCCACGGTGATACTTTCAGCATAACTTTGTCACCCACTTCGAACTCCAAAGGTTTACGTATTACATCCACATAACTTTTCTGTCTACTACGAGCAGCCAATAATCGGTTCTTGATTTGCACAATCATCTCTGTCGTTTCGCGAATCATTTCTGGTCCCGTGATTTGGGCATCTCCAACTCCTCAATCATACAGGCGATTCTACATTTCCCTTCCGCATATAGAGCTTTCGAAAGGTGCGCTTAAATACTAGTGTAACACCCCCAAAAATATGACAACGCAGCGGAATACCACATGGGGTGCTACTTCATAATACACAGCGCTAGATACAAGAGAACGACCTCTAAATGTGTCGTTTGTAAAACAATCTCGTTGATTTTCTGAAATTAAAATAATAGTTTTCCCATAATTGCATCACCATGAAAAACTTGAATGTAAAGACTCCAATGCACATCAAATAATCCAAGCATCTAATTCACCTGAGAAAAACATGCTTAAAAGTGTCAACATTAAAGTTGTGTAGATCTAGATTAGTTTAAATATGATTGTAAATTCATGTATCATCACAGTACCATGTAAAAATCCCAAAGATTTATAAAGAATGCATGACCAATTTAATGTCACCAAAATGTTTCAAGTATGTATTGCCACTTTATTCAAGGCAACGTAAATATCCATGTGAGTATAAAACAATGTTTACGATTACTCTAAGCTCATGAAACTGAAGCTAATAATAAAAGTAAGAATTCATATGTATTTGTTGGGGGCCCTGTAGTCCCAACGTGATCCGACATGTTATAACGTTCGTTCCCAGTGATAGCTAATCACCCGAACGGGGGTTGTCAATCCCGAATAGATCTATTTCATAACATGCGCGCAGACAACATGCTATAACGTTCGTTTGCCGAGTGATAGCGAATCACCCGAACGGGGATTATCAATCCCAAATAGATCTATTTTATAACATTCGCGCTCACCCTCCAAGTGATTTACAGTTCATGACGCTGTGACGTAGACTTGTATGTACCCATCACAGGTGTCCCCTTCGGGCAGTGATTTAAAATAATGTGTTCCCCTCATAGGTGTTCCCTCCAAGAACACGGGCAGTAATACAAATAATGTGATCCATCCTGGTGTTCCTCCATGAACACCCGGGCAGTAATGATTGGTGCCCCGCAGGCGCCATCGCAAATCGTATCCGACAATCATTTCAAATGTAAAGTATGTCTTTGATGACCAAAAAGATGTCAAATAATGATCTCATAGCGAATTATGTAAATGAGGTATGCACCAATTTGTAATCAACCATGTAACATAAACAAAAACACACCCGCATTGCAAACAAGCATGTTTCACCCCAGAATAATATATGTTTTTTATAACACGAGTAGTAAAAACAGGGGGCTATAAACTCAATTGAACAAAGACACGATCAAATATTCCAAATAAATCACAACCGATAATCTGCAAAGATCTCGGCCACGACCTATAATTATGTCGCTCTATTATAATACACGTATTAAATACGATCAACGATGTGTACATCGTAACGACGAAATCATACATATTTTAATATGTATACAATACATTTATAATGGATGAGAAATCCCCTTTCGCCGCGTCTTTTAAACTAACCTTAGTATATATATGAATATATACTATTTCAGTCCAAACATAGCTTATGTGAAATATTTTCGAAAGTTACTATTTTTAGACTCTTCGTTTTTAGGATCGAACAATGGTCTTAAATATAATTAATTGAAATAATAGATCAACCGACTTTAGTTTTGACCCGCTATGTCTTAATTTTTAAAACAGACAATCCTCGCGGCAAAGTAAAATGTTATTACGAACAACTTTCATGTTTCGCCAAAAGGCTGAAACGGACTCGAAAGTGCTCAAATCGTTTAATTAATAGACCTGTCAGATTTAAATTTATTAAAAAATAACTCTTTTCTTTAAAGTGTATATTCCGATTTCACTCCAGTTTCTTCGTTATTGGGAGTTACAAGTCCCGTTTTATGTCTAAACGTCCATAAAAATATAACTCATTATATTTTGTAAACCAAAATCAATCTTTTCAAATCTCGATCCCGAATCCCATGTTCCGTTTTTCTGCTTAATTATTCGTTACAAAATGCGTCAAAGTCCGTTTTTAGTTCAAAACTCGTCTAAACTAAATTGTATCCGTTATTACATTAATATCATCCGTTTAAATATTAATATCATATATACTTAGACGTTGCAAGTTTAAACTGATTTATCACATATACTTTTTATCGATAATATAAAGAAATATCGAAAGCTATAACCCCCCTCTAAAACGCCCCCCTTTTTCGGTGTCAACACAATCAAACGCACCCGTTTCGGTGTCACAATATCAAACGCACCCATTTCCGTTGCAAACCCAAACCAACCCAAACATCCTCGGCTGTTAATCACAGCCGAACCCAACAACAAACCCCCCAAGGGCTGTTTGGCAGCAAAAACAAACACCCCTTTGTGGGCTATTTTCCAGAAACCAAACGCACCCTTTGGCTGTGACTCGGAAACCAAACGCACTCTCTTTGGGGTTGAGGCACAAACAAACGCACCCTAAATTCTACAAAGCCAAACGCACCCTACTCGGTTGTAAACCAAACGCACCCTTAAGCTGTTATAAACAGCACACACACACCCTGTTGCTAAACCCACCGACAAAACCACCTACGTGGTGTTTTACAATGAACAAACGCATCCTTGGTGTGGAACAGCGACCAATTGCACCCAACCTGGCTGTCGACAGCCAAACCCGACGACCCTTCTCGGCTATACCCGTGCATGTCCACAGCCAACCCGACACCCTCCCCGGTTGTTTCGACATCCAACCAAACATCCCTCCCCCCGGCTGTTAACGACAGCCAAACGCGCCCCTTGGTTGTTAACCCACAACCTAACGCATCCCTTGGTTGTTAAACCCAACCCGACGCACCCTTTTCGGGGCTGACCCGAACTCACAAACCAACGCATCCCGTATGGTGTAAAACCACATAAACAAACACACCCTTGTGGTGTTTGACTGCCACCCAAACATACCCCTTCGGTGGTTGTTTTACACACGAACTAAACCCACACGCACCCTCTTGGTGCTTAACCTAACCCGAACGCACCCTACGGTGGTGCAAACCACGAACCCAAACGCACCCTGCTGCTGTTACACGCGAAACAAACGCACCCTTGGTGCTATTACCACCACCCGACGCACCCTGCTGTTAAACCCATAACCAAACGGACCCTAGTGGTGTTACCCACATAACGAACACACCCTTGTGGTGTGGTGATGATGACGATGCGATGAGGGTGACGGTGGTGATAGTGATGGAGTGGAGGTGGTGACGTGGGTGGAGGTGGTGGTTTCGGTGGCAGAGGTGGCGCGTGGCGGGGAGTGAGTATGGGGATCGGGTAGATCCGTTGATGAGGACCACATTTGATCTTGGCCGAAAAAGTCCGCCGGAAAACTTTTCCGGCGGCGGCGGTGTGGTGGCGGTGGTGGCCGAAATCCGGCGGTGGGGAAATGGGGGAGAGAGAGGGAGTGGTGTGTGTGTATAAGTTGAGATGGAAAATGAAATTTTAATATATAAATTTTATATATATATAAAACTTTAATATCAAAATGTAATATGTTTAATAGTTGAGGGTTTGTTTTGTAAATATTTTACAGGGACCAAAAGTGAAAGTTTTGGGAAACTTTTATAATATATTGGTTCGGCTATATTGAGCGGTCTTAAACGAATGATTCAACGCACGAAACTTGCGCCATTGTTTTTCAAATCATTTTTCCGATAAAAATGAGCATTCGCTTGATAATATTTCATAAATATTTTATAGCATTTAATAAAATATCTGTTATTCATTTTGCGAACCGGTTTTGCCTCGTCCGAAATAAAAATGGATTTAAGCTCGAGTATTCACGTTATCAACAACGCTTCTAATTAAAAATGATGAATAATTTATTTAATATTTTTATTAAATAATACTGTTACTAAAAATACAAATTTCATTATTTTTTGTGTCGTCGCGTTGTATGTTTTCGTTAAATGTTGCAGTGCTGTTTTAGCTTTTTCGGCTCGTTTCTAGGTCACAGGGCAAAAACTAAAAAAGTTGTCTGGAATATCATTTCACATCAAATTGCTTTAGAGTCCGAGTCGTGAATACGTGATTTAGATGGTCGTTCTTATGAGTCAAGCTAGACCCGAAAAGTCAAAGGGTAAAGAGTTATCTAAAGTTCCGAAAATTACCGGATGTTACAGTACCTACCCCTTAAAGAAATCTCGTCCCGAGATTAAATCTGTGTTATCCGCTTAGTGTGACTAGGAACAAGCTACGATTTACGCAGCCATTCGAACATGACGTGATACTTTATTCTAGTAATATTAATGTTTTCGACATTTCTTAAATATCCATAATTTGGCTAGGTTGACCAGGATATCCAATCCATTTGAATAGGTATCTTAGAGAAACATCATTACAAGGTTTATTGTTGGTATAAGTGCTTTATGAAGCAAACCTCTTAATAGAGAACACATCAAAGGAGAAAGTGTAGTCGCGTGGTTATGTATATATAAAGTTATAAATGTCTTAAGGCAGAGTCTCATTTGCTCTCTGTAAAATGTTCGATGATTAATAAATTACTTGGCAGTACTAAATAGTATCATGACTTAAATTGGTGTACTATTGGTCTGCAATGAATAATTCAACTGAATGCTATATCGACATAGGCTTATCTTGTTCAAGGTAGGTTTCATCACCTAGTTGATAAAGTTTGTACAATCTGGGACCACTCCAGGACCCAACAACAGCAACCATAACGACGATAACTATAACAAACGGTGATGGGATGCAGAGAATGAGGACATTTCGAGAAACAATATTCCCAGAATAAAGTTTAATAAATGAGAGGAGCTCGCGAGAGAGCTTATGCGATAGACGGCGGATTATGGTACTCAGTCGCTAGTTTGAGGACGAATCAACTCCATTAACTCAAGTATGTAACAAGTCTGTTAGTTCCACGAACAGTTTACGATCGCAAGGATTTGCAATCGCAAAAGTAACAACTTAAGAATGAGATAAGGTAGTTCCAAGTGAGGCCTTAAGATTCTGCTGAGTGGCAAGACACGATTGTGTCTCTAGACCCTTTTAACGGATTCTGATGATTATCGATTTCAGGTTCATACTCGTGTCATATCGGATACCATTAAGCCCACTCATTTATAATTTCTTATTTACATAAAGAAGCGTCCAAATTTATGTAAGTAAGAAATGATAAACTTATGGTTCGGTGATTTATAATTTATTTATTTAACTGAAGAGGCGTCCCAATCCTTTCAAATAAATAAATTATAAATCATCCTACTTAATAATTCCCGGTGCAATACGCGTACTCTCATAACCTTCAAGGTGATGGATGACATGACGATGCATGTGCTCTAATGAGTATGGGACGAGTGTTCCAAACTCGTCTTCGAAGGCGGGAAGTAAAACTATCAGGGAAATCACATAGTGTTCAAGATCGTTAATGAGTACTCGGTTAGAGTAAATAAGGTAAAAGTCTCGATGAACCAGTCAACATAGCAATTATCATATAAATCCTCCTATTACAAGTCCCGCCCATACAAGACTTGTAATACTTAGATTCATACACAATCCCATGTAAACAAAATTATGACGGGTCTTGTTTACATAGAATTATCATATCAATCCTTATATTACAAGTCCCGCCCATACAAGACTTGTAATACTTAGATTCATACAAAATTCCATGTAAACAAAAATTTATAACGGTCTTCGTGTAGTACGATATTGTATAAAGCTATGAAGAAAATAATATTCTTAGAGACCATTGTTTAACTTACAATGTCTGAGAACGAAGTGAGACCATTGCGCCACTTACAATGTCTGACGAGTAGAATGAGACCATTGTGCAACCCACAATGTCTTAAAAAATATTCTGGTATTTATATAATAACTCTTATATAAATAAGCGTACGATATACGCGAAGGGAATGCAAGCATATATATATTATATATATGTATGTCACGTAAGTTGATATAACATTGGTCCCATCATTGCATCACCATAAAAAGCTTGAAAGCATTACAACGAGATTTAATCATTTGTATGTAAGTAGAAA
>BQNB010187887.1:0-11999 GCA_026074375.1 Tanacetum coccineum
TAATGAAACATTTTTAAAAATAAACTAGAAAAATAAAAGCAAGTATAATCAAATGGGTGTTTATTTCTAATCCCCTCCCCCCACTTGAGTCAAACTTAAGTATATAAAATTGAAATAGGAAGGGTTAGACATGAAACAGATTACTCCCCTGGATTTGCTCATTATGATGAAGAGACAGCATGCTATAAGCCATGCTCCAAGTCTGCTTCCTCGAGCAACATCCACCATCACAGGCACTTCATTAACAATCAGTATAACGTTCAACTAGACCGGTTTGGGATGCTTTCTTACAGCTCGATTAGCATCCTAGCACCTCGTGCTGTGCATTACCTGTATAGCTGCAAGAAAGACTAATACCAAAAGCATAAACCAGGATAAAAAGCATCATAGCACAGAATATACAAAACTATACAAAACTTAACTCACTTTCGTAGGAATCACGGTTGCATTTAGCGTATGCAACAAGTCTTTGAAACCACTTGGTGGCCTAAGTGGATGAGTGAAGTCTCGTGAGGGTTTCCAGAGAACATACCCACAAAGTCCATTTACTTGTACATTGTTTAGAAATGTTTAAAAACTTGATTTTTTAAATTTTCAGAAAGAGGTTACGGCGTAACCCCGGTGGTTACGCCGTAATTGAGTGGCAATTTTGAAAAATTTAGTTTAGTTGTTACGGCGTAACCATGGAAAGGTTTACGCCGTAATTGATGTGGTTACGACGTAACCTTAGGTGTTACGCCGTAACTGCTGCTACAACAGCTACATTTACCACACAATTACGGGTCGAGCCAGTCTCGATTTTACCCTCCTTGTTGCTGAACCTGCAAAAACAAGTGAAAACATACAAACCAACTAAAATGCAGAAATTGAAATGAGCTAAACTAAAGGATAGGACGGGTTGTCTCCTGAGTAGGACTTTTCTTTTGAACCGAGCCTTTAAGTTAGACTCAAGCCTCCATCACAAGCTTATTTGGACATCTTCACACATGTCCAATCTTCTTGTTATTTCCTCAACCTGTTCATAATTGCTCATCCTGTACACTAACAAACCTCGTAAATTAAATGTGAAATAAAACTTGAGCAAAAAGAGGAGCATTAAATAATGGCAAATACTTGACTCGGGAATAAAATTTTAAGGTTCAAGCAATGCCCAAACTATTTTTGGTGTCTCAGAACTTGTTACCACAATATGCCGCAACAAGCACTACTAAGTCACGCCAGAACCAAGCCCGAGACGCATTTTTTTATTTAATTCACACAAACAAACAAGCACACAGAAATAGCAGAAGAATAGAAGGTTCAAGCACACACAAGCACAGACAAACACACACATATCAATCAAACAATCAAAAACTATAAAAATCGTTCCCCGGTAACGGCGCAAAAAACGTGATGCGTAATTTCTTTTAAATAAAAACTACGTCAAGTTTTACATTTATAAAACCCTAACTACCTCGACTATTCCTACGCACTAAAGAGTAGTGTACCCTATCGTGTATAGTGTAGTGATTGGTAAGTACGGGTGTCGACCTAAAGAACGGTTTGTGTCTCTAATCGTCTAATTGATTTTGTTATTCTACCTAAGAAAGAAGGAAAGAAAGCTTGTTTGGTTTTTGAGAATATTGTGAATTGTTTGGTGGTAAGCCTTGCTTGTCGAAAAGGAATTGGTATAGCGGTGGACAACTAGGAGGGATGAACGAAATTAATTACAATGATCTCTAGTGCAATGTATTGTCGCAATCTTAAAGCCACTTATCTTATGAGATACGCTTAATCCTTGTAGGTGGTCCCTATATTAGCTTGCACTCCTAACTGAGTATTAATGTTAAGGGGTCTTTGGTCGACCCACCAATGAAGATTGGTCCTTCAATTGGAGAATAGAAATCACTTGGTGTCGTAAGTCATGATACACCAAGAGTTCTCACAACCTCAACTTAATACTTACTAAGGGCACAAGGATCACTTAAACGCACTACATAAAATAATAAAAAAGCGATAAAACAACGAAATCATAACCTAATAATCCAAAAGATAATTAAATAATTAAATGCCAAGAACAATTATTAAAGCACAATTAATAATTGAATTAAATTGACCAAAATAAATTGAAGTATGTTTACAAACTGTGCTGATTTAATGCTCTCGATCCCCTAGTCGAACACCATGGCAAACTCTGAAAGGTTTGCCCTATACCTACTATCGAATTGCTATTTTTCCCCTTTCTTTGTTTTGCGGCATAACCACCTCACTCGAATTGATGTTTTGATAACACAAATCATCTAATATTTATAGTATAATAGATCTTTTGATATTTGACACATTAGGTCCCTAGACTTTTAATAACTTTGCACACAATTCTTGAAACTTCATTAAATAAGTGTGAATTTGGTCCCTGGTCCGAGTCATCATTACGGCGTAACGGCATCGACCACGTTACGCCGTAAACCTTCTGACGCAGCTTTCCTTCTTGTAGTGTAAAAATATGTTACAGCGTAATTAAATCACCCGGTTACGCCGTAACCCTTAGTCAGCAATATAATCATTTCCATAACAATTGATTACGGCGTAACTCCTGCGGAACGTTACGCCGTAATGCCTTGTCAGCACCAAATCATCGTAGTAAATATCTGATTACAGCGTAACTTCTGCGGGACGTTACGCCGTAATGTCTTCTAAGCTTCTAAATTTGACATCTTTACTCTTTAAAAATATAGTACCCCTACTAAATAATATAGTAGTTCTACTATTCTTTGTTTTGGCTCTTAGTCACATCCTGGAGAAATTTAGTAGCCATCCATCAAATTTAGTACCCCTACTAAATAAATTAGTATTGATACTATTTTTGGCCATTTCTTGCCATTTTCCGTTCCAATGCCTCAAATTACCGGAATTCACAAAATAAATGAATTAAGTATCGAATTCATATAAAAATAATATAAAACAAGGCAATAAATGCGGGAATTTGATATGAAAAAGTATTAATTATTTGATGTTATCAAATATCCCCCCACTAGACTTCTACTTGCCCTCAAGTAGAACCTTTAAAATAATTCTCAAAAAGACATCTCCCTAGTTATCCAAGAAGATATGAATTCAAAAATTACATATGCTAGAAAATTCCAAACCGATCACCTCACGAAAAAGAAAAACGAATCACACTCATACTCTCACTAATCTATGTGTTTTATTTTTGGTGATCACACAACTAGTCAGTCATGGCGATTATTCTATCATAAGCTTGACAAGGATACTAATCTCCACCACTAGAGTCTAGATGCAACTGTTTAAAAAGGCAAATGGGTTGGCACGACACAAAGGCTCATGGGGTGAATCATTCTCTAAATGCAATCTTTACCAAAAGCGTTACACCAACAAGGACGACAAAACCACACATACACATCTGTAACGACGAATGAGACATGTATGATTGCTCATTGCCTCATTCGGGCAAAACCAAGGGTTAGGATGGAGAAAGATATAGGGTATGGATCTTCTAATCTTTCGCCAAAAGCGTTACACCAACAAGGACGACAAAACCACACATACACATCCATAATGATGGAATAGACATACATGATTGCATTCAATTCCCCCATTCGAGTAAAACCAAAGGTTAGTGATTAGGTATGGGTGTACATTAATTGGTGTTAAATAAAAACACAAAACAAATAGTTTCCTAAGTCCACAATCTCCCCGTCATTTGTTTCTGGTTTGCATTCAAAGTCCATAATTAAAAACTAGTGTTCAAGAGGTCAAGGGGTTTTTCCTGTCATAAACACGAGTTAATTACTTATTGACGATAATATGTAATTGCCCTCATAACCTCCATAACTTAGGCAAAAAAATCGCATTAACTCGGCCTTTATCATCAATGAACAAAAATTATGTGCTAATTTTTTTTTAAATTTAGGCCAAATTAGCACATAATTTCACCAAATACCTCATTTCTATCTCCCTTCCCCCCACTTGAGATGTATAATGCCCTCATTATACGTATAGACTTATAATAGAAAGGAGAGATAGAAATGTCACGGGTTTATAAGAACCACCCGTTTATAAAGACAGAATCATCGCCAGCTGGACAAGGCGGAAATACTGCCACAATACGACATAAGAGCTGGTTTATAATGATTATTAGCTGTTAAAAACTAATAAACACTTGCTTGCATCCTCTTTATTCTATTTTTTCTTTTTTTTATGCAAGACAAGGATACATTGAAATGATTCATAATACAGACACATATATACATGAGCATTCCCCAATTGAGATCAACTATCTTCAAAACCCATCTTTTCTTCAAACATCCTCTATCCAAACCTATGACTTTCACCAGTGAAACCAAAATTAACCAGTAACTCCCCGATCATGCACTAAAGAAACTATTGGGTAGGCTAGGCGATAGGTGTAATGAAACAACATATATTGGGTTACAAAATGAAAGGAAAGTATCAGCAGGTTGTACTAGGGGTATCTTGCACTAAAGATGAGTGCAACAAAGGGTTTAACAGGAGGATTGACTAATCAGTGTGAGAAGTCAATTTATACAAAACATATATGGGCTATTTGGGGTTAATCCAAAATTTTGTCTTTTATCATAGCTACACCGATTACACTAGGTGCAATGCTTATTTTGGTGGTCTTGAAAAGATATACCAGGCCAAGTTCTAAAGTCTACTACAGCCACTGGCACACTCATTTTTATTGGATTTATGTATAAAGGGAAAACGGAAAGGCTAATCCTCACACAATCGAATTATAAGGTAAGGTGTGCTCAGTAAAGTTTTAACTAGTTAAGTAATGAAAATCATGTCAAAATTTTAGTAATGAAACATTTTTCAAAATAAACTAGAAAAATAAAGCCGAGTATAATCAAATAGGTGTTGATTTTTAATCCCTCCCCCCACTTGAATCAAACTTAAGTATATAAAATTGAAATAGGAAGGGATAGAAATGGAACGGATTACTCCCCTGAGTTTGCTCGGTAAGATGAAGAGACAGCATGCTCTAAGCAATGCTCCAAGTCTGCTTCCTCAAGAAACATCCACCATCAGAGGCAACCAATATAACGTTCAACTTGACCGGTTTGGGATGCTTCCTTGCAGCTTGATTAGTATCCTAGCACCTCATCATGTGCATTACCTGTATAGCTGCAAGAAAGACTAATACCAAAAGCATAAACCAGGATAAAAAGCACCATAGCACAAAATATACAAAACTATACAAATAAACCTAACTCACTTTCGTAGGAATCACGATTGCATTTAGGGTATGCAACAAGCCTTTTTAACCACTTGGTGGCCCAAGTGGACGAGTGAAGTCTCGTGAGGGTTTCCAGAGAACATACCTACAAAGTTCATTTACCAATATACACGGTTTTGTAAAATTTCAAAAAATTTAATGATTTTTAGGAAGGGATTACGGCATAACCGTCAGAGTCAGTTACGCCATAATTATGTGGTAAAATTTTTGACAAAACTATTGGAACCAGTTACGGCGTAATCATTGCACCAATTACGCCGTAACAACATTTGTTACGCCGTAACTATAAGAGTTACGTCGTAACCTGCGACATATCAGCAACTACTTTACCACATAAAACGAGTCAAACGGACCTCGAAATCCATTCCAACATAGCTAAACCCTACAAAACCAAGTAAGAGACATACAAAACCAACTAAATACAGAAAGAAAATGAGCTAAACTAAAGGATAGGTCGGGTTGTCTCCCGAGTAGCACTTTTCTTTTTCACCGAGTCTTTAAGTTAGACTCAAGCCTCCAACACAGGCTACTTGGACATCACCATACGTGTCCAATCTTCTTGTCGTCTCCTCAACCTGTTCATAATGCTCATCCGGCACACTAACAAACCTAGTGCATTAAATGTGTAATAAAACTGAGCAAAAAGAGGAGCATTTAATAATGGAAAATACTTGACTTGGGAATAATACCACATGAATAAAAACATTAAGGTTGGCAGGCTCAATATAAAAACACAGGCGGTATTAGAAAATATTTGAAAGGTTCAAGCAATACACAAACTATTTTTGGTGTCCCAAACCTAGTAACCAGATATGTCGCAACAAGCACTACCAAGTTACGCCATAACCAAGTCTGAAATGAAAATTTTTATTTATTTATTTCACACACAAGCATAAAGAAATAGGAGAAGAATAGAAGTTCAAGCACACACAAACACACATATTTCAATCAAACAATCAAAAACTACAAAAAGTCGTTCCCCGGCAACGGCCCCAAAACTTGATGCGTATTTTATTTTAAAATATATTTTATTCAAGTTTTAAATTTATAAAACTCGATTCACCTGACCAACGCACTAACAGGCAGAGAACCCGATCGTGAGTCGTGTAAAGATGGTAAATCTGAGGTCGTCCCAAGAGCTAAGTGTCAATTAGTTTTAATGTAAAAGTGTCACATTTTGAAAATAGTTTGAAGTTGATTTATGAAAATAACAAGAAAGTAAATATGCGAAAAGTAAAAGTAATAGAAGATATCAGGGAGAAAGGCGTGCTAGCCTAGCCATTTCATTACTACCGTTATAACTATGTTTTCCTGTGCAATGTTACACCATGGTTTCATTAGTGGTTTCTAAAGTCGACAGACCTGAATAGATATCTTTAGTCTGCCCTATAATTCCTGTGATCCTGAATCCCCCGAAAGTCACGAAGGTAGGGCAACCAGGTCATAGTGATTAATCCCAACTATCCCAAGAACTAGTCTAATAACCTATATAGATTTGTGCTTTTTAAGTATATTAAGTGATAGAGGCGGTAACTTGGTTAGTTCCTACACTAGGGATAGGGTGCAAAACCTACCCTAGTACCCTGCTAATCCCATGTTCAATTGGTAATCTAATAACAAGATTAACATGATCTAAACCACCCGCAATACTACCAAAACCCAGGGTTACACGATAGTCAAAGGATATCCAACGAAACCATAATCTAACAGGAAACAAACATTATAACGATAGTAAATTCATGACTAGGCCAGCACTTGAAGTGCTTAGCCGCTCATAGCAACAACACAGCAAGAATTAATAAAGGTAATCTTGGATTGAAAACTCATAATTCTTACAGATGCGGTTTATGAACGATTAAATATAAAAGTAAGTTAAGTGTGATCTCCCTTAGACTTCTGGTGGAATTCTTTGAGGTATAGAAGCCTTGGTCGCTTCTTAGAGCTGTGGTAGAAATGGTTGATATCGAATTGTCTGAATGAGGCCTCTATTTATAGATTTCGAATATGTTACGGCGTAACCTTTTAGAGGTTTAAGCCATAAACTGCTGACGCGTACTTTCCATCTTGCAAGCTTAAAAGATGTTACGGTGCAATCAAGTGTCTATGTTATGCCGTAATGCTAACTCGGATGACTCAGCCTTCCATAATAAAATTGTTACGGCGTAAACCTTGCGTGTGGTTACGTCGTAATGTTGCTGGATGACATGTCTTGCCTTGAATAGGTTACGGCGTAACATTATCGTAAGTGTTATGCCGTAAAGTCTCATAAGAATCCGTGTTTTCTTCATTATTTGGTCCATTTCCCATGTTTCTTGTCTCATACTTGCATTTTACCTGAAAACAACAAAATAACGGTCACACCCCGCTAAGGCGAAAACACAAGGCGTAACATCATGGATATCATCACAACACAATGGTGTCCACAGTAGAGAATCACTACATCTATAACTAAATGTAAAAGACACGATGTGTCATGACAATACCGAAAACAAAAGAACGGCATCTTGTATTAATGAAAAAGGTGTCTCTTCAATACAAAGACAATGTCTCACAAACCTATTAAAACTAATAACATATAAGAATTCATGCAAACCAACACTCTACGAGATGTGAAATTCAAGAAGTTAAAGAACTTCCTCATGACATACTAAATCCGGTCCCCCCCCTCTCTTCTCAGCACCTAACTTTTATTAACTTTAAGCCAAAACCCATCATACACCCGCCCTCACTCCAATGGCTACCCCTGATGCATTCTAAAACAATCAAACACATGTGGATGGTCATAAGAAGAGTAAGAGTCCACTCAGCCCCGTTTTACCGCACACACAGTGACAAAAGATTGTAAAAACTCCTCACAATTAGACAGGAGGGATTATACGAAAAGCAGACAAAATTATTATATACAGGACAAGTTAAGCTGGAATATTAATACATGTAAATGCAATCATCCAAACAAGCAATCACAACAAGCTTCAATATATTAATACGATCACTCTGACTTAGTGATAGGGTTTACAACCTTGAAGCTATGAACTCTATGGAAAACTGAGATGGAAAACTTATATCTAACTTCACGACCTAGGATCTCCTTTTATACACCAAGGAGTCCTTTACAAGATAACTACAAATCTTTTGAGATCTTCTATAATTCTAAACATATACATATCTTTCTATAGAATATAGAATATACACCATAAATAACTCCATGCATATCTTGTTACGCGTCTTTGTCTTCAAAACCTTCAGCAGTATTAAGTCCTTCACTAGCAGTACAAACTAACACTAGCAGTACTAATATTATACTAGCAGTACTAACTCAGTTAGTACTGTTAGTTCTATTTCTAGCAGTACTAATCTTTGAAGATTTATTCCCAACAATCCTCCCCTAAACTTGTGATTTACCTTCAAATCCCAAGTTTCTTCTGACTTAAATCTTCTATTCTGCTTCTGCTGAGGATTCTTCCAAACATTCTTCTACTTTTGTACTTGTGACTTTATAAACTTGAGAAGTTCATATGCCATTGTGCTTTCATGATCAACCTCCAATCTTTTACTTAACATTCTTGATAACATTTCCTGATTAAGAGGATATTTCTTCTCAGTCATCATGTGAATAGCAATTCCATTGTTTATCAACAAAATATGAATTCCACATGAATCAAATAGTCTCCAGCTTATCAAATTGTATCCATGTTGATTCTTCCAGACTTCATCTTCTTCATCAGGCTCAAATAGGATCTTTAAATCTCCCCAAAGCATTAAGTTATAACCTTCTGGACTTGATGTCATATACCTTGCTTTAACTAGCCTGTGTAAGCCGAATACATCATGTCTGTCAAAATCATCAAGCATCTCACTGAAGATCTTGTAATTCTTTGAACTTCCATCTGCCCTGAAGATTTGATAATACATGAAGTTTTCTGCTAGAACATGAGTCTTCTAATCAACTATTGGAAACTTAGTAGCCAAAGACTCAAAATCCATAGCAAATTCTTCTCCTGGAACTATATCCAAATAAGCTTTAAGTTCTTCCTTCTCTGTATCATATTCTGTCTTCTGTCTTTTGGCACTTTGATCACTTTGCTTTTCACCTGCTCTTTTCTTGGCAAGTGTTTTCTTCCTAGTGCCTCCAGACTTCTTTTCAGTACCTTTTTCCTTATCCTCTGAATCCATAGATACAAAAGTATGTGTTTGATCCCATACTTTTTCAAATATTGGTCTAATTTCTTCATATTTCATTCCTTTGAAGAAACTTTGCTTGTATCCTGCTTGATTCTTCAAGTACATGACCATGTTTTTCCTAACTTCAGCAACAGAGTAAGGTCTATTCTGAAGAGCATGGTACCTTAGCACAGCAGGATCACTCCAATCAATAGTCTGAGTTTGTGTAGCTTCAGCTGGAACTTCTTCCCTTTCATTTAATTGCCTTTGTAGTTCCAAAGCAGCTTCAAAATTGATCCTTTCTTGTTCTTGCTCTGCCATTGCTTTTGTTTGTTCCTCCTCTTGAACCTTTCTTGCTAACTCCTTATCTACACTCATTTGTACTTAAACCCTCTTCTTAAGTTTCATTGTAGGCTCATGTTCTTGCATAATGGCCTTTCCTTTGTCCTTTGCCTTTGATGCACTCATCCTAATATATACTAGTGCTGCAGTAGCAGTACTAACATCATGGGTGGCAGTACTAACTTCTGCAACAGCAGTACTAACTGGTACATCAGCAGTACTAATTTCCTTTTCACCCTTTTCACCACTTCCAAGGTCTTCAATAAGCTCAGTTGGTATCAATCTAGGCTATCTTCCTCCCCTGTTTGGAAGGATCCTCTGCAGCATCTTCATCTTCTGAGAGAACAATCCTAGCCCTTCTCCTTGCTTTGCCAGATCTGACTTGTTTCTCCAATTTCTTCACTTTCAAGACCAACTTAGTAAGAGCAGTACCATAAGTCTTCTTTGTCTGTTTCAAGTCTTCTTCTACAGCCACAACCCTGTCTGACAATTTGGTAACCAATTCTATTAATTCATCATGTTTCAGTCTGCCCTCATCACTTCCAAAGGTGTGACCTCTTGGGAGAGGTGAATCATGGGGGCATAGTGGCAGGATCCTCTGCCTTATGTGTGGTTTGGATAAATGGTGGTGTGGTTGGGGTACTGGATGTTGTGTGATGGGATGACAAGGATGGTGAAGATGTTATTCTTAAGGGAGAGGTGGATGGTGCTTCATCTTGAGGCTGAACTAGCATAGTATCAAATAATGGTGTGACTACCCCAGAGTATCCATTGGATTCTCTCCTTATGTTGTTGAATAATTTGTTTGTAAGGGTAGGAGTGAAATAGGTTCTGGTATGAGGCAAAAGTAGTCTTTGTTGTTTGTTCAAAAGTATTTGGATGAACCTGGGATACATCAAAAATTTATGTGTGCTTTCCAAATTCTTGACCATGGCATCAAATATAAATCTTGAAAAGTTAAAGACCCTGTTTGTTGCCAGGCATATGATAGTAGTATCCCCATGTGAGTCAGTTGCTCAAAAATTTCTGCATTAAGAAGAGAAGTAAGACCTTTAGAATATTGGAGTCTGAGATGTCTTCTAATGGAGGCTTCAGTGATAATCTTGTCTTTTCCATCAATGGTAGCAATGATAGCACAAACTCCATCCTCAGTTGTACTCAAAGCAGTAGTTTGCCAAAATTATTCAATAAGAGAGATATATAAGGTTAGACATTCAGTGAGAGCATAGTAGATGTGACTTGAAGTGAGAAAATCAATGATTTCATGAAAGCCCTCACTACCTTCTGACTTTACTAAGCATGCCACCATATTGTGCTTGTCACAAAACTCCAAATCCGCCATTTGATGAATAAAAAGTTAATTAAGGATCTAGGATTTGGTTGTGATAGAGAATATAAGGGTTTGGTAGAGGTAATTGAAATATGAGAAAGTTTTTAAAGATTGTAATTGAACCGACTAAAAAGATTTGAACTTATCTTGAAGAAATCTTTTGATTTTATATATAGATCATGAATTCTCCAATTAGTCAAAACAAGCCTATAAACGGCTAGGGTAGTGTAGTGGAATACATATCTTAAACAGACACTCTTTAATTTGATGAAAACTCTAGACAAACTATGACGACAAAGAACAGTACTAACGGTCTACCTAGCTAGTACTAAGTTAGTGGTCTAGCAGTACTAGAAAACTGCTAGTGAAGCCTAACAACAAACAGAACTTCGTCACCAGTGCAGTATAAGATATACCTAGCAAAGTACGTAACTTAAACTACGCGAGACATATCGCGTGGTTGAAATAGCCAAACAATCCTAAAACTCGCAATCTTGATCTACACCGCGACATTTCCAGATCACCAAATGTAACAAATTCTCACATTCCTCTCTTTCTTGTTTTTTTATGCTCAACAAAGCGCGTTATCTCTTAATTCTTTTACTCACCAATGCACTCTTTCTGTTTTTAAGCACACATCTCTCTTTCTATTTTTGGCTCACAACATCTCTATTTTCTTTTATGCTCACAAATTCACACAATATTATACAATGTGCCATCAATTCCATAAGTTGCATACTGTCCTTCCCACTTCTAAATGTGTTAACTTTTGAGAGAGGTGGATCATTGAACTATTTAGATGTAGTCTCAAACCTATTTTGAACATCTACATCCCCTAATATGGTATCTTGGCACCTAGGACCACTACCTGAACTAATTCCCTAAGAACTTGGCTCATTAAGTGTT
>BQNB010187888.1:0-11999 GCA_026074375.1 Tanacetum coccineum
TTAGATTCATAATAATATAACCACTGAATCACATTAGATATCAAGAATCTCAAGAGATTCCATAGAGAATCACAAGGGATCTCAAAAAGTCTTAAGTGATTTTTCAAAATCTCAAGTGATTTTTAAAAATCTCTTGTGATTTTCTCAAAATCTCATATGATTCCACAAAAATCTCATGTGATTCACTAGTACCGAACATATACAAATCAGTATCATCTGATTCCATACAAATCTCATGTGATTCACTAGTATCAAAATCTCATGTGATTCACTAGTATCAAAATCTCATGTGATTTCACAAAAATCTCATGTGATTCACTAGTATCAAACAAAGTTTGATGAATGTTTGTTCTTCATCCAAGTCTTTTTTATATATGTGTTTGATACTAGTGAATCACATGAGATTCACTACTAGTGAATCTCATGTGATTCACTACTAGTGAATCTTATGAGATTCACTAGTATCAAACAAATTCAACACAATTTTATAACAATACGAATCTCATATGATTCATTATGAAATATTACCTGTAACTTCTTCAATAACTGTATCTCGATCTGCAACGTCTTCCACAACCGTATCACATGAGATTTTTACTGTAACTTCTTCTTTGTTCAGATCGTTCTGTTTGTTTACTTCTTCTTCATCTATTTTCGGTGATTGACGGTTATGTATGGTGATTTAACGGTTATTTACAGATGTTTTGGAGCTTTTGAATAATTCCGGCGATGGTTGTTAGGGTTTCGATGTGTGGCGGTTACTGCGATGGAGTCGCGATGGATTTGGAGGTGTTGCGGTGGTGTTTTGGAGGTGTTGCGGTGGAGTCGCGATGGATTTGGAGCTTCTGAATAATTTCGGCGACGGTTGTTAGGGTTTCGACGGGTGGATGGGTTTTTTTGTCACCCGCCGGTGTGTGTGTGTGTGTGTGTGTGTTTTGAGGATAGAGAGAGAGAGAGAGAGAGAGAGAGAGAGAGAGAGAGAGAGAGAAATATTAAATGAGAGGTGGGTGGGTTTTTTTGTGAATTATATACCTTTAAATGAATGAATATGAACCATTGGATTTGATTGAAATGGAGGGTCAAGATTAACCCATTTGTTTTTTTTGCCCTTGTTTTTTGAGGATCTCAACTCTAACCATAATAGCCTCGCCCTGAGTACCGCCTTCAACTCTTCATCGATAGTCGACAAATATAACGTTTTGTCTCTTTGACGATTTTCCAATTGTTCGATTTTCAGCTCCGCAGCCTTGAGTTCCAGCTCCTACTTTTTGATATGTCGCTTTGTCTCTTTGCCGGTGGAGTATTTTGGAGACTGAATGTTCTTTTCGATGTCGGAGGAGTGTCTCGGGTTGTTCTTCGTTGTTAACGGTTTGTGTTGCGGGGAGTATTTTGTTTAGACATTTTGTTAGTAAAATGGATAATGAGAGTGGAGAGTATATGATTTGAAGTTGCGTTTTGGTAGTGCTAAGGCTAGTGTAGAACCTATTAGCTAGTGATTAGGCGAAAATAGTTTAAAGGTATTCTAATAGGTCACTCGAGATGGGACCATCATCTCGATTGTGGGGTAGACCGTATCACTGCTTACATTAGATTAGGCACTTAGATTAGAAGGTGTAGAACCGTAGAGGGGGGTGAATACGGTTATCTTGACTTTTTCAAAGTTTCTAAAACTTCATGTCACAAATAACCAAGTGGTATGATGATCTACTTGATGATGAAGACAATAAGTAGATAGAGATGGAGAGAGAAAGACACCACGATCTATACTGGTTCAGGATGGGGGGTTTATACCATCCGTACGTCCAGTTGCGTATCCACGACACATATACTATTACTCTAGTATAATCCTTATGGTGGACAATTAACCGTATTACAACTTCGTTCCACCGATATGCACTAAGATCGGTGCTCACTAAGAATAACTACTCCCTATGGTATTCCGCCCTCGGAATCCACCTCTAAGAACTCGTGATTCGACTTAACCTCTAGGATCACTTAGATCAACTAGGACCACTAAGAACTTTCCATTATAAGCTAACCAAACCCCAACTATATCCCCAATGATCTAGGCTTGATCACAAAGATAAAAAACTTCCCTTACAACCAAATTAAATGAAAAGTTGATTGTTCAAATCAAGTCATAACCTAACCTAGAGACTCGATTCTAAAAGAAATGGTATGAGAAAGAAGACCCTCGACTTATAACACACAAGTGTGGATTAGGTACTTGTGTGTCTCTCTTGCGGAGATGCGTTCTTCAATAGAATGATAGAAGATAAGATTAAGAACACAAGAGGTGTTAGACTTAGAGGATAAGAGAAGAGAAAAGTGAGAAAGAAATAATGGCAAGAGGTGAGGAATACAAGAGCCGGGAGGGGGTATTTATAGGCCAAAAACCCAACTTAGAAAATGTAATTCGCAAGTGGCGCACTGGCCATGTGTCAGCATGTGGCCAGCGCGCCAGAAGCCCGAATCCATTTTTTGGGTTTTTGGATTTTTAACTACCCGCTCTTGTTAAACCCCTAATTGTATTTCACACTTTGACCTTTCCACTATTCTTACTCACCAACTCAAATAGCCATTTGATAAAAACGTTTGTGAAGTAAATTCGAAGAAGATTTGGGGATGTTTGTCCAATATAAAAGAGACAGGGAAGTATTGGATAAAGGGTATGTTTTGGTATTCCTTACATTTAATTGGTTTAGTTGGAAACTAACCATGGTTAGGTTGATGAGTTGGCATAATTAGGATAGAAATAAATATGCCAAAAGAATATTCTCAACTTCGAGAGCAAGTGTGGATGTTGGAGGGATAGTTTGAAATCCAAATTCAAGCAATTAGACATAAGGGTTAAAGAGAAAGATAAGATGAGTTGGCATGATGTGATGTTTTAGAGCCTAAGACTTGCAATTCAAAAGTGAATTGTATTTTAACATGTGGGATAAGGATGAGGATGAGTTGGTAATGGGTTGGATTGATGTGATGGTTTGGAGCCTAAGATCACAATCAAAATGAATGATTGAGATGAGATGGTGAGATGGCAAAGTGTGTTAGGGAGGATTGATGAAGTGTATAGGAGAAGTTTGGTGATGTTGTGATATTTGAATTCAAACTTAAAAGGTTATGGTAAGTGTGTAGAGAAAGTTGTGTGTATGTAACTTGAATTCATATGTAAGTGTATGTGAGTAAGATGAAGAAGAAGAATGAATAGAGAATATGTGATGGATAATGTTTTGATGTGATGTAAATGAACCTATATTGGAATGTTAGGGGGACAACAAGTACACAAGGTACAATGGTGTAATGGAATGTGGGTTATCCTATTTGGGTATTATTTAGGGAAGGTTTATATAGAGAAGGTTTAAGCTTGGATATGGTGTTGAAAATAAAGAAGAGAATAATCAAAGGATTGATTATATTTTAATAATTACATTGCCATAAAGAGATAAAAGAGATGGGCACATGTGATTATAAGATGGTTTAGGAAATGAGTGTATAAAGTGTGAGGAAGATGTAATCATTTGTTAGGTAGAAAGGATTAAAAAAATGATTAGTAGGATGTTTAGAAGAGAGTGGATTGTGTGGGAGGACATGTGAGGAATACATGTATGAGTTTGTGAATCATTTATGTAGTTTAAGGAGGTAAGAAAACTAAAGTATGATTATACCTCCTAAATACACAAATTAATTAGTCACTTGGATTAATCCATATAATCAATAATGGATTTGATCACTAGTCATCTTGATGCAAAACAATGGTAATAAGTCCGGTAAGTTTGTTATAGTTTAGATAACACGTTCTACCATTGATCAAGGTAGAATTGGGGCTTGTAGTAGTCATGTATCATAGTGAAGATAATGATGAAAACCTTGTTAGAGTAACTTTGATTATGTGTTATTATTCCGCTGTGCAAATTTATTAATCATTGTTATTCATGATCCTAGATATAAAGATGTAACAAATCTTGAGCTTAAACGATCTTAACAGGTATGTTGCTGTTAAAGAAGACGAATACGATGATTTGACGAGTACAATCAAAGATGCATGACGAGCATACCAAGAAATCTTTCGCATAATGGACGAGGGATGGATGGTAACCAGAATCGAGTAGTATGTGAAAGCTGAAGAAAAGTCTAACTTAAAGACTTTACTATAAACAAAAGTACTTCCCGAGAGACAACCCAGATTGTTATTTATTTTTATCGTGTCTGTCTTCCCAGACATCAATACGGCGTATCCGCTCTATACCATATGGCGTATTGAATGTCTGGACGTTATTAGTCTTTTATTTTATGCACTTCAAAAACATTATTGTCAGTTTTGTCAATACGGTGTATTCATGCACATGATACGGCGTATTCAACAGACTGGCCTGTATTTAGTATTTAGTTTTGTTTATATAACCATAGGTACCAAGATAGGAATGCATGTTTTTCCTATAATTTGCACAGGACCTCGCAGAAAAGCAAAGAAATCAATAAAGTTGATGAAGTATCAATCATCTGGAGTCCTATGTGTGATTGTAGTCATGTTGGAATACAAATGCATTTACAACACACATTCTTGCTCATAAACTCAACATGGAGAATCTACCGAGCAAAATATCAGGGGAGTTTCTCATTCTAATTCTTTTAAATTCCCGTTTTTAATGTTTTATCTATACAACGAGGACGTTGTATAATTCAAGGGAATTAGAATGATACTTTTCCTATTTTTCACACTAAAATGCTTAAATTATGCTCAAATTAAAAAAAATCAAGCATACTTTTGTGAAATTACTTGATACATAACATGCACACAATAACCCTTGTTAGATATTGTGAGGATTTAACCTTATCCGTTTCCAAATGTTTACCCAAATTCCACAAAAATATGAGTGTGCCGGTGATGTTGTAGACTTTAGAACTTGGCTTGGTATATCTATTCGAGACCACAATAATGAGTACTATGGATTTAGATGGAGTAACTTGTTTAAATTGGTAAATTTTTAGGATTACACCCAAAAAGCCTATACATGTTGTTTTATTAACTAACTACACTGGTTAGTTAACCCCCGTATAAACCCTTTGTTTACTCTCATCTTAAGAGTAAGATACCCCTAGAACAACCCGTAGAGCCAATCCTTTAGGAATTACACCAACTATCTGTTTCGTTACACCTTTACACCTTAGCCTACCCTGTTAGATTATGTCCATTTATCAGTTGCTAGTTGCTTAAAGTGTAAAGTATGTATTTCCCGAGTCTTGTGTCAATTTTCTATCTTTGGTACGGTTGGGAAGAAATTTGCACATTGCAAATGGGAATGTATAAAGTAGTCAAAACTCATGTATTTTTACTACCAACGCAATTATTGGTACATCCGAAGAACGAAGAATTACCGAAGGAATTATCCGGAGTTATTATGATCGTAAAGATGGTGAAATTACACCGAGTTTCGTAGTATAGTGTTAGAAAAAAAATCAAAAAAATTAGAAAAATCGCAACAAAAAAGTAAAGGAAAGTTTGGAGATGATCGCAAGAGCTTAGACCAAAGGAATTATATGAACGATCGATTATTCGTTTATACGTCTTAAAAATGAACGATGTAGAGTATTGTATAATGTGGTAGATATCGCCATTTGTCTTGTAAAAGTTTGTAAAGTATGGGATGATTGAGATGTTGATCGTTACGAGAACGCCAACTTAGGTTGTTGTTTTTGATCAATGATCAAGACGTTTGTAAATAGTTGTGTCTTTATCATGGTAACGGTCAGGAAAAAGTGTCTAGCAACTTATATCTTGGACCTAGTCTATTTGTTTCGTAATTTTTGTTTAACAACAATTTAGTTCCCTTTCCTAATCATTAACCATAGGTTCTACGCGAATGAGGATGTGTACGAGCATGTATATCTATACCGTTGTTACGGCCATGTCTGCATGTCTCAACTGCCTTGTTGGTTTATTACTATTGGTGAAAATTAGAAGATCCCTACCCTATATCATTCCTCATCCTAACCCTTGGTTAAACTCGAATGAGGATGTGATCGAACATACATGCCTATTTCGTCGTTACAGCCATGTATGTGTGCTTTAGATGCCTTGTTGGTATGGTACTTTTGGTGAAAGATTATAGAATGATCAACCCTAAGCCTTACAATAAAAACCCATTTTACCTTATAAACTTGTTACTCATTAGCTCTAGTGGTGGAGATGTGTATCCTTGCCAATCCTATGATAGAATACTCGTCACGATCGAGTAATTGAGCGAATTAGTTACATGTTACCACATATATCAAATAACGTTACTTTTATAGCATCATTTATCCTATGTAAATAACCCATTTTGTATAATTATTGCAAAGAATTGTTACTTAATCATTTGTATTTGAAAATTGCAGTAATTATGGAGTACTTGGTGAAGATTAGCAAAAAGGCATGCATTCTGGAGCTTAAATAAAGAAATATGAAGATTATTGTTCTAACATCCTATACGCCTTATCCATCAAGGAAGATACGACGTATCTGTGCCTGCACTTCACTAAAGACCACAAGGGAACAAGGATCAATACGTCGTATCCAGAGGAGTCTATACGCCGTATTCAAGTTATGGTAATAAAATATTATGGAAGATATCAAACGGGGTCCCTCCTCCAAGAAACCATCGATACGCCGTATTGAACTCTGTCAATACGCCGTATCGACAAAATTCTAGACCTTATAAATAGAAATCCTAAAAACGGGTTTTTAGTGTGCTAAATTATATTTTCGATACCTAAACCATAAAAGTTGATTTTCAGAAGAGCAGAAGAGGTCTTGCAACGTAATTAATTCCATATGAAACAACTTGTAAACTCCTATACTCTTGTAATCATCCAGTTTTTGGTATCATTTTTTAACTCGGTTAGTTTACCTTGATTATGATGTTTGAAGGCTAATATCTTCGGGTATTAGCCATTATTATGAAGCTCTGAATGTTTGGTTTGTTTATCTCGGGTGCTTAATTTATCGTTGATTGCTTGTTTATGTTTATTAGTTTATACTTGTTTATGTGCTTTTGTATGCGACCTATCATTCAACTCTATCTATTGATACGGACCAAGTAATCTAGATGCCAGTATGGCTCTCCATATAGTGATTAATACATCTAGACCAATAGGATCACGGATAATAACCTATCTTTGCCCTTAGATTACGAGCTTAGTTGGACCGGCAGGTGACCCTTGGGATCAACGAGTACGTTCTCAGGAGTGAGAAAGTTGATAGAAATGCGTGTAATCTCCGTAAGAAATGAAACATAAATCTTTTGAGAGATTCTGAGTGGCTAGGGAGGGTTGTGCATTGCATCACTGGGTCCATGATGTCAGTCTTCAATGTCTGCAATCATCTTTGTGATTCTAGACAACAAATGTATTGACTCAGTTTCTGCCTAAGTGTAAGGAGGGTTTCTTTCTTTTCACCCTTTATCTTAACTTTTCTTTTTAATTCTTCAACCCCTTCAGCGCTTACCGAGACTTCATAACTAGTACCTTGTTGGGTTTGTTCCAGTACTAGCTCCATCTCAGTCGGCACTTTTCCCTTAATCTTACTTTACTCCTTTTTTCATACCTAAGGACTTCTACACTATCTAGTGGAATATCCCTGGGTAGATCCCTTCGGTTTTGACTGGATCATAGGAATGGATACCTAAACTTAACCACCTTATAACTCCAACGCAGTAATTTAAATGGTCAGTCTTTGGTACTTCCACATTTCAGCCATCACTTAGCCATTTGCTCCCCTTTCATATGTGCTTCGATTAACCAAAAGATTTTAGCACATATATGGGAAAGCGTACACTTAAGATCATAAAAATCATATTATTAGCCATATATTTTAATCATATTTCCTTCCTCCTCACCCCCTCACCCCCCCCCTCCCCCCACCCTTATCAAAAATGTCAAATCCCTTGATATTGGATATCAATTGATTCAAATATTCATGGTTTTAGGAAAAAATATCCATTATTAACAAGCCGATAATTGGAACATTTTAATGCTCCCCATCAAATTATGAGGGTATAATATGGTGTTTGAGTATGTTGATTTGAAATTTTTTGAATTTACTTAGAAATTCTTAAAAATTCATACTCAAATACTATATATGTCTACTCCGGTAATGAGAACTAGCAAGCATGGTGAATCTAATACATCTGTGTTAGAAGATCCTACGCTTTGAGCTGGAAACCCTGTCAAGGAGATTCTTTGAATCTACCTGATCACAGGTATAGTATTTATACTATAAAACGGGAAACCGGAGGTTAATGCAACCGAAGTCAAGATGAATGACAAAGCCATATTCATCTTTTATTGCTAACTGTCTTATTTCAGGTTTAGACGACGGTGTTGCAGCCTCATTCCAGCGAAGTCGGATTCATAAACCACATGCTCATACTCAAGCTTTCAAAGTCAATCATTCAACGTCAAGATAGTTGATTCTAATCTTCCCCACCATCAAAGAGCCTCAAAGTCAAATAAAGAATCATCAATTGGGGAGATTGTTAGACTTATAATCACATATGTCAAACAAGAATGTAACAAGTATGAGCATGTTGGTCAAGAGCACAAGTTGATCAAGAAAGTCAAATCAAGATGATTCAAGTCAAGGAGATGATGCAAGATAAAGATCTCAAGAACTCAAAGTCAAAAGATAAAGGCTCAAGATCAAGATCACAAAGCATGAATGAACAAAGCCATTACAAACAAGACAAGACCAAAACAAGGCAAAGCATAAACGTCAAAAGTCATATCTTCAACGTCATCGGTAGTACGGAGGAGTTTGAAGAAAGAGACCTCAACATTGGGGGAGATTGTTAGCCTTAATTTTATATAAGTCGAACAAGAATGTTATCGGTCTTATTAGTCGTAATTAGTCTTGTTAAGTAATAGGCTAGTCGGGTTCAACGGGCTTGGATTGTAATCTAATATTGTCCATGTTTCGGGCTCAAAGCCCAAGAAAAGCCAAGCCCGGCCCAAGTTAGAAAGCCCATAAGCCACTCATGGCTCAAGGGTATAAATAGAACCCTCTCCACACATGGAGAGGGTGTTGGTTACCATTTCATAATTTTTGTGTGTGTGTAATCTTCCACCTCTTTATTTCTCTCTAATAATCTTTCACTTTCCTTATCTCTTTTCTATCTTTATTTTGCTTATTGGTATAGCTTATGTTGTGTATGGATTAAGCTTTTGGGATAACAGATGTAGATGATGAGATCTCCAATATTATAGATCTTCATATGGGTATGTTTTGTGGATGGAAATGGCAAGATCTTCAAGGCTTGCTTTGGTTGGATCATCATAAGAGTATGCTTACAACAAGATGAATGTTAGAAGCATTATGATCACATGAGAATGAGGGTGTTTAATGACTATTGCTACTGATCTAAAAGAGTGAGAAATGCAGAGAAAATGTATGTAAAAGGTGTATCAAATGGTGAGAAAGAGCTTGGTATTTATAGGCTAAAATTCTACTGTAGCCCAGTTTCGCCGGTGCTATTGAAGAAGGGAACCGACAGCCAAAGGCAAGAGCACCGGCCTACAGTAATACAATCTAAGTTTAGATTTGCAAAATCTTGAAAGATCTTATGTAATCTTGGAGAGATTTTTTTCAGATTTAGATGATGTAATGCATGATGTAAAAAGTCATTTTCTATTCTATTTTCTAAAAGTAAAAAATAACTTATATATTTAAAGTGTAAGTAAACTTTTGTAAAGTAAAATGTCTAGTTGAGTGCTTGTCAAAATAAAGTTTAATTTTTTTAAATAAAATACTTGTAGATGAAAATGTGAAATGAGGTTTGATCATAATGCAACATAACAAACATGTACGAATCTGTGTTGTAACATACGAGGATTCGAGACGTCGAGAGTTGTTGATGTATGTTGAGATAAAATATGATGACAAGTAACTTGTACATTTTAAGTTATGTATTACAAGTTACATGTTTGTCATTATCAAAACAAAAGAGAATGTGTAGATTAAATATCGTAATATTTGCACTAACAATCTCCTCCTTTTTGATGATGACAAACAAATGTGTAAACATAATATATCGTAAGATGTAAAGTTACTTGTATCCGCTTACTACCTTTATATTACCTTCTTCATTTACACTCTTCTCCCCCTTTTGTCGAAGCAAAAAGGGTGTGTCCTTGGAGTTTAACTTCATTCATCCTAAAAAGACGAGCTTGCATCATCCGTAGTGAAGTTTATTTGCCTACTTAAATCCTTTATGATTGTTGAATTCTCTAGGTTATTTTCCTTGGTTTATAGTGGATCATTGGATCAAATTTGAAAGCTTAACCTACAATATGGTTAGTTCTACACAAGATTTAGAAAGAGATGCTAGAGAGAGAGAGATCAGTTGATAAGAGAGAAGATTAGATGAGAAAGGTGTGTGAAAACATGAGAAATGGCTTGGTTTCGAAGAGTAAGAATGATGGTAAATGCATGCATGCTCCCCCTTGACGAGTGCTCCCCCTTGTTCGAGGCGTCAAGATATGATTAAAAAAAGCTACAAACAAAAATTAGTACAAAACTAGATTCGTCCTTGGACGAGTAAAATATATACAACACATTGTATATAAGATGCATTCTATGAAAGCTCGACGGAAGCTCCCCCTTGTTCGAGGACGTCAAGTATGATCTGACAAAACAAAAAATTAGTGCAATAATAGCTTTTATCCATAGATAAATATGTCATATACAACAAGTGTATAGATGACTCAATATGATTTCTTGACGAATGCTCCCCCTTGCTCGAGGGCGTCAAAATGAACCTACAAAAAGAAAAATGAATGATGCAGACTTCATCCTTGGATGAGTAAGCCATAGACCACAAGGAGTATATGCTTGAACCTACAAAAGAAAATTTAGTGTAATTTCTTCTTTCAAGAGAAGTCATATAAAACAAGATGCAATATGATTCTCTAAAACTAGAATGCAATATGATTTTCTAAAAGAAACTCTTGGAAAAGTAGAATAGAAGTAAAATAACGTCAAAGCGTATAATCATACTACTTGCATCATCGAGGTCGGTTTTAGTGGCGAGGTTGTTAGAGATTGTAAGGACATGTTTGAGAATGAGACGCATTTCATTACAAAATTCATTTGGCTAATGAAAACATAAGGAAGTGAGCTTATGGGATATGTGGATGACTCGGAGATGCCTATGTATTGTGAAGGGAGAGGAGGAAGTATTGGTTCTAACTTCGGAGTTGGCGAAAGAAAAGTAGAGTTCATGGGGAGAATAGGAGGTGGCTTATTTTCTAAACGTTCAATGGTTGCAAGGGATGGTCAAGGAAGTGATGGATTTGTTATTGATGGTGGAATATCATCTAGCAAATCAAGGAAAGATAAAGAAGATGGTGGAGTAAAGAACAAGAGTTCAATGGGATCAAGGTTAATAGCTACCAGTGAGGTGAGCTTGGATGGTTGAGTAGGAGCGGGTGGTGGCAAAGTCAATGGAGGGGGAGTTGACTTAGGAGTAAGCAAACAATTTTCATTGGAGTTAATTATTGGAAATAGTGGTGGAGTGATTATTGGAGAAGTTGGTGGAGCTCCTGAAGTGTAGTCCAATGGTGGAGATAATGGTTGATAGGGAGGAGAAGAAGTTTTTGGATTGACAAAACAACATGGCCTAACACTAATTCTTGCGGTTCATTTTAGATTAGTTTTGTTCTCTTTAGGAATTGGTAATACAAGAAAGGTAGGAGTGAAGGAGAAGAGCAAAAAATGGTGCACTATTTATAGAAGTAGATTTGAGGTGGACTAATGTTTTACTTGTTACTTTAGTTAAAATCTAATGATTAGATTATGGCAAATTTCGACTTCTATTCTTAGAGCCTAAGTGATGTGACAAAGAGGGAAAACTTGGATTTAGATTTGAAAAATTTGTATATTAATAGCTGAGAACATGCCTACCGATGCTATTCTAAAAAGGGAACCGATTTGAAATCTGAATGGCATCGGCCGACGGGCAGAC
>BQNB010187889.1:0-11998 GCA_026074375.1 Tanacetum coccineum
CTCTTGGTGTGTGTTGATCACTTAGCCACTTGGTTACACACTTGTTGATTTTTCATGAGCCCTTAACCTATCCTTTTTCCTACAAATACCTTGCATTCTCCTAACTAGGGTTTCATATCTTCATTTTATAGTCTCCAAAAATTTCTTTCTCTCCCTTTTCTCTTCTTGAAGCCCACGACCAACAAACACCCTCTTTAGGGTTTTCATATCTTTGATTTCTTGCAAAATCCAAGCATACTAGGTTCATTTCTAAGAACATCTAAGGTGTTTTGAAGTATTGGTTCTTTGATTTAAATGTTTTTCTTCAAGATCTAAGTTAGGGTTTCAAGATTTGTTGTTGGGTTGTATAAATCTATTATTTTAGGGTATATATCTTGTGTTATTGCTTCTTGTTCTTCATTCTTGTAAGTATCTTGAATCTTGCTTTGTGATTTTTTTTATGTTCTTCTTATATGTTAAAGATCCATACATCCATATATTGTGTTTTAATTTTTAAAAGATTTTAAAGACAGGATTTCATAAATAATGATACTACGTTATTCTACTAGTTAAATATTATGTTTTTGGTGAGATGAGAGTTGAATGAGTGTTGCAACAATAGAAATGAAGGGATTATGTTAGATTTAGGTGTGGTTTTGTTGTGGATTAGTTGTGAATGGAGATTAAGCTAGATTATGCACTATTGTGAAGTTTGGGTGAATTTTGGTTGCGTTTTTGACAAAAAAGTATTTGCTGTCCCGAATTTGTTTTGAGGTTTTGGTCTACCTAAAAATGTTTTCATTAGGCATAAAAGTAGTTTTTAGAGAGCTCGTTTCGAATAGATTATTTTTCATATATCGCACATTAAAATTGGACTTAAAACGGCCAAGTTATAGCCAAATGTAACTTGAAATATTTTTCGACAAAACCGGATGAATAATGTGCTGATCTGAATAGTAAAATGAGTTTTCGGACACTTTCGGACATTTTTGGACTTTCTAAACACTAGCGAAACATATTGTAACACATACCTATTAATTAGTATCATTTAAAGACGCCGTTAGCATATTTTGGGAAGAGCGATAAACTTACTAAAAATAGTAAATTTTGTAAGAATTTATCAGAACGGACTTAGAAATTAAGCGATTAAGGCACGTTAGTGCGTTTTGAAAATATGGAAACTTAATAAATATAGGGGACGGTATTAACGTTTTTGAAAGTAATTTTTTTCCTAAAATAGAAACTTTCTAAAAATAGTAATTTTTGGTGGAAACACCAAAACTTAACGGAAATAACTATATGATTTTATTTCGTCTGATTGATAATAAAACTAAAAGCAACCCCTGGATGTATTTTGGGGTGAACATATTGTGAATTATTGGCATGCTTTCAGTTGTTTCTGAGAAGCGTTTATTATTTAGGACGAGGTAGATTTCTATATCATCTTTTACTTGCGTGATATATTCTTTTGTCATTTTGCTACAGGTGAGTTCATAGCCTCCATCTGTTTTTAATACTTTTACTTTATATTTTGGGTGAGAAACAATTTCTTGTTTTCAATCTATAGACATGTTTACTTTCGTTTTTTTTCTGATTACGTGGTTGCCTATGTAGCGAATAGACCACTAATGCCCGAATTATATGGAACGTCAATAGCCTTAAACCGTCGTACTGGGTTTAAGAAGTGAGCTGTGAATGTTGTAAATAAATCTATTGAGACAATTATTCCTATCGAGGTAAAGTAGGACTTACTAGTTCGGAGGTCCCGAACAAAGGATAATTTACCATGTCGGTGAATGTCAATGGTTGTCCTGTCGATAACTTTAGGCGCGGAATACTATTTAGCATATAAAAATGCTTCCTTTTAAATTGAGCTTTGGTGTCATGAGGGGCTTGTGCAAAGTAATGCTTTTATGTGAAGTGTATCTCCTATAACGTCACGTGCGTACTGTGAACTTGTGGTCCTACCGTTAATATTAATTTAAAACTAATGAATTCACTCAAACTTATGTTGACCGTTTTTACATATTTTTCTCAGTGACTTTTTAGCTTATGGATGTCTTTGCTTGCTTGTTGGTGTTGCCTAGCATTGGACCGATTTCAAAAGCTATTATTATTTATGATTAACATCGTTGTCAAACTTTAAAACCTTTTATTCGCTTCCGCATATTATCGTTGGGCCTATGTAAAACTTTAAATATTTTAATCAATGCAACGATGTTGGATTTTAAACGTACCCATAGAGGTCGTTCTTTGTATCTTGTGTGATGTGTATTATGACGTCACGCCCCCGGACACGTGTTTCCGGCTAGGCCCTGTTTGGGGGTGTGACACTGAAAACCTGTTGTTTTGGACCAAACATCAAAACTTTTTTGAATTTTGGACCAAAAGTGAAATACGCATCAAACCACAAGGACCAAAAATGTACTTAACTCAAAAAAAATATATAACTTGAATAACTTTCTAAACACTGGGGTCGTTTGGTTTGTTGTTAGGAATCACAATGGGTATCGGATTTGGTATGAGGTAGAATGACAATGGATATGAAAAAGTGTATGATTACGATTGTTTATGTTTGGATGACAAAATATGATATGAAAAAAATGTATAGATATTTGAATTTTGTAGTGGAAATGAGATGGACTCACATAGTGTATTTCATTGACACCAAATTGATGGGTAATAAGTCTATGACTATGATATACTCATTTCATTCCTGAACCCACTAAACAAGCATTTTTAATCACTATGAAACTCATAACCCCATTTCCATATACACATACTAAATTGGTGTTTTAAAGAACTACGCACGAATAAATAATTTTTGATTATATTCTCATACACAATATGCCATCTTGATACTTCCTTTAAATAAAACAGTCTCGTCCCTTTCTCCAACTTGTTCCCCTTCCCTTAACTCCAAAGCCTCTTATAGATCTATATCATCACATCATCACATCAAATATTCACATTCCATCTCCGTTTAAAAAAGTCACAACCATCACATCACAAACACCCTCCTGACACCAGACTTAAACGATCATTCCATCAACCAACCAACAAATATTTCCAACCAATGGCAAACCAAGGAACCCAAACATTCCACTGCAGAAGGACGACGACGATCTAGACGATGGAAAACTTCGAAATCAAAGAATTACATAATCTACTATAAACCATCTTATTTTGTATCATAGTTATTGTAACATTCTGTTTCTTTCTTTACTCTCGTTGCATTGCTCGGTCACGGGCGACTGTTTCCTCGTCCGATGTTTCTAGGACATCTCCTACAATGTTATTGTCTCAACCGCAACGGGGTCTAGATGCTGCCAAGATTATTAGTATACCTATCACTGTCCACCGTTCGATGGAGAATAATGAAACAATGGAATGTAGTATTTGTCTTGGTGTTTTTGATGATGGTGTTAAAGTTAAAGTGTTACCACGTTGTTGTCATAGGTATCATTGTGAGTGTGTCGATAAGTGGTTAATTACACATTCGAGTTGTCCTAACATGTTCTTTGGTTTCCTGGTACTTGTGTGGTTTGGAGGTATGTGGTCTGGTTTTGTGTTTTTGTGTTTTTGTGTTATGTTGTTTGATTGGCCATTGGGCTGCATTGTCTCTACTTCTATTTTACATTTTCTTTCACTAAGCCCACTCGAATGTTACAAGGTTTTTAAACCACGAAAAAACAAAGGGCCCGTTTGGTAGTGGTGCAAAAAAATCGGTTAAAACCGGTTTCCGGTTTTTAGAAAACCGGTTTTAAAAAAACCGGTTTAAAAAAAACCGGTTTTAAAAAAATCGGTTTTTCTAATAACCGGTTTCGGTTTTTTCGGTTTTTCCGAAATCGGTTTTTTTCGGTTAGTTTTTTTTTCGTTATAAATTAAATGTCGAATCGGTTCTTTTTTTATTTCGTTTATAAATTTTCGGAATCGGTTTTTGTTTAACGTTCGGTTTTTTTATTTTCGGTTATAAATGTTCGGAATCGTTTTTAAAGTACCGGTTCGGTTTTTTTTCGTAAATTCATTTAAACCTTCGAACATTTTTATTAATAAACTTGTTATTTACAAACATTTAATTAAAAAATACACCGAAACATACTAAACAAATACACTCATTACTTCTTTTATTTGCACCGGAAACATACTAAAAAAATACAACCATAACTTTTATTTAAACAATACAATTATACAACTAAAAATATATAAATACTAATACATTTCGAGCTTCGGCATGACCATCACCCGAAAACATATTAGTGTACTCAAGTATGTCGAGCTTCGGCATTGCCATCACCCGTTATACTCAATCCATTAAATCTTCCAAAAAATCTTCTACATCTACGTGATCAATATCTAAGTCTTCAAACTCACCTTCAGTCTAATTCGTTATTGGTATTCGAACAAGGTATATCCCGATTCAACTTCTTCCTTGCTTATAAGTTCTTCAAACTCTTCTAATATTAGGGACCTTCCAACGATGTTTCATGTTGTTATACCCCTATCTACTCCTCAAAATAATCTTGTCAACAACCAACGATACACATTCTTCCCCACGGATTCGTGGTTAGTCTGACCTTCTTCTTTTCTTTCCATGAAAATGCTACCAGCTAATTCAGAAAAGGCCGATTCGGAACTACGTCGAAGCTTGGACCGTAATAAGTATAAGTCGACTAGCCATACGGAAAAAATGGAAAGTTGGATTTCCCTTTCTTTCCACCAAGCCAAAATGGGTCCAAGTTGTAAACTCTACTGGCCTTAAGTTATAATAAAAAAGTTTGTACCATATATTGTCTCAAACTCGCTTGTTGGGGCCGATGTTCGTTACGGCATTTGTATCGTCTTCAAATAAAGCTATAAAGGTTTATATTAATGTCTCTTGGCCATTTTCGAACGATCCGGCCCGCATTATTGATCAACAATTGATTTTGTTGTTGAGTCAATATTTTATTGCTAAATTCCAAATAATTTTTCTAAAGTTAAATCGTTAATAAAAATTTGGGAGTTTTATTATATATATTGGGTCGGGGTCGTTAGCTCTACCCCAAAGGATAAGCCTTAATTGTTCATTATTCTTGTTATTAAATAAAATTTCTAACGCCTCCAACATTTAAACATGGATTAAAGTGCTGGTCGGAACAAGTAAAAACCCAGAGGTAATTAGCAAGTAAATTATTAACAAATTTCATTTTTTATAACCTTTTAACCCATTCTTCTAAAACATTTGACTAGGTGAGGTATTTTAATTTCGTCTAAATTTTCCTCATAGCATAAATTTGATTTAAAAAACTAATGAGCTAGTTACGTTGGTTAATAAACAAACACCCGATAATTATATTGTTTCCACTTTAAAAAACTTGTAAAAAAAAGTTAAAATCATTAGTAAATCCCAATCTTGCGATTTATCGAGAAACGGACTTATTTCATTAACAAGTGTTTCATTAAAAGCGTTTAAAGTCTCACGTTTCGTAATATATTTTCAAGAACATCAATGCAAGTATGAATTCCACCACCTACTATTAAATTATCATAGCAAAGGTCCTAAAGGGGTTTTCAACCACATGTTTACGAAATCGTCTATAGTTCATTTGTCCGTATCGTTTTATACTCGAACTATAAGTCATAGTTACTAATAAACCCCAAATTTCTTCCTAAACTATCACATATTTTTAAATGCCGCTTGCAACGGCCAAAATTTATAACATGACAATACAACGGCGGACAGAAAAAAAAAGAAGGGGGAGCTAAAACGGGTTTTATATAAAATATTTATATAATATACGTAATTTTAACAAATGCCATACATCTAATATTATTATTGGATGCATTATCTAGTGAAAATCAGAAAAACTTTATCATCTAAATTATATTCAATTAAAGTGTCATGTAAATTTTTTCTTAAATTAGATCCCGTATGACGATAACCAATCTTAGTTTACAAGCAATTGTCTCCTAATTTCATCATTAATAACCAAGATCGGGATTAATACCAATGAGCCGTAATCGGCTAAATAAGAATTTGTCGTTACCCCCATTGGTGAGTCCTAGTATCCGTGAGTTATGAAAACAAACCATATTTTTATAATCACGAAAACCATATCAATAATATCCTTTTTATAAGTTTTTTTGATTAAAAAAGTGTTAGATAAATTTTTTATTTAAGATAGAAGATTTTTTAATAAGGTTCTTTTTTTAAAATTTTAGTTTTAAATTAATAAAAAAAGCCGTTTTCCCCATATTAAAAAAAAAAAAATAAAAAAAGAAAAGCATCACTTCTAAGAGTATACGACTTACAGTTGATAACCAACGCGCTTGTAGCCTTTTTTTTTTTTGATGATCTCCGTAAGCTTGACGTAGTCGATGGAAGTGGTTGAATGAAGCGCGTTGTTTGAATGACATAACCTTCGTAAAATCAAGTCGAAGACCCGCATCATTATCAAATATAAAACTGACCAATACCGCAAAAACCAATAGTACCCTTGTGACGTATCATTTTTGGCTAACATGCATTACAACCTCTCTTATAGTCCGAGTTAGAATTGACCCGGGGTTATAAAATTTCATACATTTTTGCAACACAAACGCCTTTTCCCACCCCAATCGATCATAAGTACACTATTCGTAATTAGATCAAACATACTGCCTTTTCCCTCAGTATTTTGTCTAAGATTCGCACCAACATCTATCTTCATTTGTGTAAATTTTTCCGACCGAGTGGCGAGTAGAAACGGAGGCATTAGTCAGGAAGCTTGTTGTGATTTGTGATTTCCATATACGCTAGCGGATTTGAAGAAATTAGAGTATATATAATACGATTAGGGAGAAAAAGTAGAGATTAGTGAGTGTTTTTTTATGTGTTTTCATACAACCTTCCAACACCATTGACCCATTACATGTATTTATAGTCACTAATAGGCCATGCCCTAAAAATCATCAAAAAAAAAAAAAAACACGGGTATAAGCACGCTAGTAGCCGAGTTGGGTATGTATTTAAAAAAAAAAAAAAACCGAAAAAAAGAAAAAAAGAAAAAAAAAAAATAATAAAAAAAAAAAAAAAAAAAAAAAAAAAACCGGTTAAAAAAACGTTTTAAAAAAAATAAAAAAAAAAAAATATAATAAATGTAACGGCTAGTTTGACTCCATTTTGACAACAGGGTTTTTTTTAAAAACGGGATTAAAACCGGTTTTTTTAAAAAACTTATTTAACGGTTATAAAATCTAAAAATTAAAAAATAAATATAAAAAAAAAAAAAACGGTTTAAAAACTTAAAAAACCGGTTTTTTTATTTTTTTTTTTTTAAAAACCCACCTCCCCGGTCTACGTAAAAAAAAAAAAACCCAAAAAAAACCGTTTTTAAAGAAAAAAAATAAAAAAAAAATTATATTAAATATAAAAAAACCGGTTACGTTTTTTTTTATAACCAATTAACCCATAGTTTTTTAAAAAAAACCGTTTAGATTTTGCAACTCTATAACAGAGCAATAATAAAACTCTTTAAAACCGTTTGGTTTGTAGATGGGTTTAGGATTAAGATTAGGATTAGGATTAGAATTTGAGTTTAGATTTTAATGTGATGTAGGAGAGAGAAAATTATTAATAATATTAAAAATGTATTTATTTAATAAAGGAATTGGATTAAAATATTATTTTTTTTAATAAAAGAGTATTTGTTCTGGAAAATAATATTGAAGAGAAAAATGAAGAAACCACGTTTTTGGGGGGGGAACAAAAAAATTGAAATGAGATATAAAATAATATTTAAATTGTATCATTTCTCAAAAGTCACCAATGAGGTCTTTTGGGCTTCATAACCACCATGGTGTTTAGAAACTTAAAAAAGGAAAACCAAAAGCAACTAATTGCATGTGTCAGACTTAAAAAAGAAAACCAAACAACTGAATTGAGATTTCTTTCAACCCAAAGCTGTTAAAACCCTCACACCAAACGACACCAAAGTTTAAAATTCTAACTTTTTGCTATGGATTAACAGGAAGCAACAGTTATAAACTAGCAACTAGCTAGATTGATTGAATCTTTCACGTTAAACCGGTGAATAAGGAGGATATAACGATAATGGTGTAGCGTCTTGTTTCATCTCTTACACCTTATAATTAGGGTCGGTTTTGAGTTTTCGAATGCCCTGGACGAGATTATAAAACAATGCCCTTATTAAATTTTTGTTAACAAACGACACGATATCTTTTAGAGGTTTGACCTATAAACAAAGCTCGTGTATTAACTTCAAAGTTTCTTAGACAACTATCTAGTTTAATTTACTTTTTAGGTTGGCTCAAGTGCACTATATGTTTATAACATAAAAAGTTAAATAATAAAATTTGAATTAATTCATGCCAGATTTGAAATTTTTATTTGATTAAAATTAAAAAAAGCAGTTATAGTTAATAGTAAATATGTATATTTCTATCCTTTATGGTCGTGGAATTTCCCCTGCACCGACTCCGGACTATCAAAATGAAATTCGCCCTAAGAGTAGTCGGCTCGCAATGTTAAGTCGAAAATCCTTGTAACCCAGAAAAAAAAATTGTATATTTCTTAGCTAAATGTCTTATTTTATATGTGATAAAGCTGAAAAAATAAATCAAACATTTTATATTATTATTATTATCGGAATGGTAAATACGTTTTATATTTTATGGTGCAACTTTTACGATATAAAATTAGTTAAAAAGATGATAATAGAACAAGGAAAGATGTGCGTTTTTTTTTGCACAGCGGATAAAAGAATATATAGAATCAAGCAAAAAGCTTGAGAAAAGAAATGATACACAATATTGTTACAAGCTTTCAAAGGATCATTAATCCAAGCATACCAGTTAGGACGGAAGTTCCTATCTCGGGGACTAATCCAAGAGAAAGAAAAAGTTTTAATGTCTTCCAAAAGAGAATTATATCAAACATAAGAGAATTAACCTATTATACATTATGCGTGCGAACGCGTAGTTTGGCAATAAATGGGGGTCGTTTTGCATTAATGCAGTGTTTAGTGGTGTTAGAAACGATTGTAATGTTAGAAAGTGTCGGCCATTCCTAGATTAACGGGTCTTAGTTTATTTGTAATGTTTTGTAATAGTTTAGTAAAGAGCCCGACCCATGGAAAGCCCATGGTCGGCCCAACCATTTGTAAGACACTATATACACACCTCCTACACTATGCAAGAGGTAGTGGTTTTCTAATATACTTATGATATTTTGTTCTTTCTCTCTCTAGAACTTCACCAACTCTCTTTCTACCCTTTCTATCTTATTTGATCTTGTTTAGTGTGTATGAAATGATTAATTAAATGTCCAACTGTTAGTCCACAATTAGGTAATTGTATCACACATTTTAATGGTTAAGCATGTAGAGATTATAAAAAGGAAGTAAGGATTAATAGAAGAAGAAATGAAATTAAGAGAAAAATGGAGGATTACAAGAGTGTGTTTTTTTCACTGTCACTTACTTACCTTTTCTTCTAGTAAGAGAAGGTATTTATAGTGTTTCACTAAACACTTTATTTTCTTTAAAAAACACTTAATTAATTAAGCTTAATGGGCTAATTATAATTGTTTGGCCAATTAAGTCTTATTACATCATTAATAATGTAAAACTTAACTAAAATTAATACTATATAATTAAGACCATTTCATTATTATAATAATTGACACTTTTAATTCCTAACAATCTCTCCCTAAGGGTCGATTATTCTAGGCGATCCCTCAGTGTTTGAAGTGGTCTTCCGTTCATGTAACTTTCCCATCTGAATTCGATGCTTCAATCGATCTTGAATATACTCTTCAAAAAATCTCATTATCTCTACATCTTGTTCACCGAGCAGAGGGTATTTGAAACTATGTTTCACATCCGAGTTAATCTTCTTTACATTCTTCAACACTCTTTCTAATGTTGCATCACAAAACTTTGGTATCTCATCAATGTTCATAACTCTTCTTTCCTTCTTACTGTTCTCGTATACCAAACCAATGAAAGGAATAACTATGATTGAATAAGGTGAAAGATCTTCAATACCAGGAACCGTGAGTGTTGATGCAGTAAGATTGACTTTTATTTAGTAGCTTTTCATTCCAAGTTGATAATCATGAACTCTTTCCCAGATAACACTACTTTTGATAAAGACGTTCATTGACTTGAGTATCTCGTTATCTCGATAGTGAATCTTACCATTAAAGCACATCAAATACAAGTCTTCAATATCATTCTTGTTTAAATACTTGTAATCTGACTCTGAGAAGGGACACATCTCACCATCAGCCCTTTTAACAGTAATCTCCTTCATGAACTCTTGCCCATATCCTTGATCATGCAAAATTCTGATTACTTCAAAAATCTTTTGATGTGAGTAGACTTCATAAGGATTTGATCTTTCTACTAATTGCCCTCTAATGTTAGCAATCTTAGCCCACAAACTTTTTCGATGATGAACAACATATTGTGCTTCTAGTTTAAACTTTTTGATTACTTTTCTTACCCATCTGGACTTAAGTTCTTCAAGATCACTTTCTGGGAAGGAAATAACATGTATCTTGTGCAGTAATAGAACATACTTCCTTGTTTCAGAATTCATATACTTCCAATAGAAAAAATCTTTGTTATACAAATACCTTGTTGGAGCATTCAGATTTCTATCACAACCTTGGTATATTGGGGTTGGATTATCTAGAACTTGTAAAGTCAAATCTTTTATTGTACTTTCCAAAACTATCTGATTTTCCATGTAGCTCTTCGTTTGATCAAGATGATAAGCATACTCTTCACCAAACCACATTGAATTTTCATCATATTATCAAAAGCAGCTTTTATTCTTTTCTGATCAGCACATGTTGGAACCCACTTCATACCTTTTCCTGATATCTCTACCAAAAACTCTAGCGAAGCTTCATCAGTTTCTTGATCTCCAGACCATGGATCATATTCTTGTTGCGATTGCTGTGTAGATGATTTAGTTTGAGACGACCCTTCAGTTGTCTTTGACGATGAAGCACACATTGCACACTTACCTTTCTCACACGTTTTCTGCCTTTTCGCACTACTCTCTCCCTCAAAAAGAGCATCATCGTCATGATCTTGTCTGCGAAAAACATCAATTCTGTAAGAGTCAACTTGAGTGGACGATTTCTCAAACTTATACTTTAGTGCAATCTGTTGGAAATCGTTATCTAAATAACCTAATATTACATTAATATTAAATGAGCTACGCAACGGATATAGATCACATATAGCATATATAATTAACCATAAAAAACATAAACAAGTAAACATGCCTTTAGCAACCAAGCTAGTGACGAATCGAAGATACTTCGAGTACACGCATGTGTGCGATAACGTGTGAACCAAGCACTACTTCTAGATACTAAAATAAATAATCTCTATGTATATCCACACTACACGTCAAACGATGTCACCCGAATGCTAGTTATTGACCAACGAACAATTGAACACAAGAAAAATCAAAACCAAAAAACCCTAAAGGGTTGTTTGTTTCGTTCGACCAAGAGAGGAGAAAAAAAGAGAGGGATAAGAATTATGAGCTCTAGGGTCCTCCTTATATACTATGTGAATTTAGGGTTTACCTAAAATACATACCTTGGAGGAAAAGATAGCTCAAAATCCAATCCAACCCCCCCCCCCCCCACTTGGGCTAGGCCGGTCGAAGTCGACCCAAACACCCCTTGGTGTTGACTTTTTGACTTTTCTAATATTTATGGTTAATTACATTTAATTACCCATTAATTAAAAAACCTTTATAGTTAACGAAGCTTTGAGATCCGTGCGTTGCACATGTTCGTGTTTTGATAATAATTAGAATTGTTGGGTGTTTTTTCCGTATTTAAAAATCCTTTATTTTGTCTGTTTAAATAGAACGTATATAAGAGTTAGGGGTACAATATATTTCAAAATTATATGTACGGTTTAATCGGTGCCACCTGATCCGTGTGTAGGTAAGCAAATTTTCGACCCTCATATCTCCAAGTTCACTTGGCATTATCAAACACTATATT
>BQNB010187891.1:0-11998 GCA_026074375.1 Tanacetum coccineum
TCATACGGTTTCCTGTCACCATTCCCGGCAGCATAAGCCCTGCCTGTATTCTGCCTTTTGTTCTGCTGGTAGGTTTGGTTATTTCGAGGAGTGTCTTCCAACTTCCTCTTGTTTTCAGCCAAAGTGTTAATCCTCCTATCCATCAAGCCAGTTGCCATCTCGATAGCCTCCTGCATGGTCTTTGGCTTTGATGCCACAACACTTGAGTAAATTGGGTCGGGCATTCCACCGACATATCTTTCAATTTTGTCAGCTTCTTCAGGGAACATCCTGTCACTCAGCAATGCTAGCTCCTAAAATCGTTGGTTGTAGGCTACCACATCGGTGCCTTGTACTTTTAGGTTCTACAACTCTACCTCAATCTTCTTTTTTCAAGATCTCATTCCTTGGACAATATTTAAGTTTCATCTTCTTTTGTCAAGTCAGACCACGTCATCGCATACGCAACATCATTATTCATGTCCAAGCATGTGATTCCACCATGTAAGCAGTTCCAATAGAGTACAAGTGGCAAACTTCACTTGATTCTCCACTGTGCAATTACTTATCGGGAATACGGAATCCATCCTCTCAAACCACTGTCAAGTTTTGACCACTTCTTCTGTACCCCCTAAAGAATACGGTTGACATTTCATGAAGTCTTGATAGGTGCACTCCCGAACGGTGCGTTCATTCCTTCTTGCACCAGTTCCCGAGGTATGGCTATCATCGCCATTTCGGGTCGTAGCACGTGCTGCCAACACAGCAGTGACACCCTCGTCGATCATGGCCTGCAGTTGGGCACTGGTGACCGAAGTGGTGGTAGTAGGGTCTGTGACTGGTGGGGGAGTTGTGGTGACTGGTGGGGGAGTTGCGGTGACTGGCCTTGACCTCGTGGTTCTTGTGGGCCTTCCTCTTGGTGCCATTTTCTTAAATCACAAGAACACATAACACCAGTTAGATTTCAAAAATCTTAACCATAACCCGATGTATACATAATGAATAAAACGAGATCACAACACATGGTGAAATACACAACAGTATTGAAATTAACAAATCGACATTCATTCACAATAAATTCGATTTCATATAAAACATAATCCAACCTTTTCATATATAACTTGGGAAAATAATACATGATTGGTTTAAATACAAACGATCACAACACTTAGGTTACAAGACAAAATAACCTAAAGCCATACTAGCCGAGATATACTCGTAATACTTAGTAGGCTGTACAAAGTAGCCGATACATGAACAAAAGATCTAAACAGAGTAGCTAGAAAAAAAAATCTATACAGAGTAGCTAGACAAAACAAAAGATCTATACAGTCTGCTAGCTGGGAATAACCCATAATACTTAACAGACTGTACAGTAGCTACAGCCATAACACCGTCTAAGAACTGCTACCGGCCTCCTCTGGTAGCTCTGGCTCTGCAGGATCCTTAGCAGGTCCCTGCTGTCTCTGTAGCTCGGTCATCTGAGCCTTGAGGCTCTTCACTATCTTTAGGGTCTCTGCTAACTGCCTCTGCCTCCGATAGTCTGCTTTCAGCAGATCTGTAATCACCGCCTGCCTCCTACGGTCTGCTGCCTGCAACTCACTGATCTCAGACTGCTGAGCCATGACCGTAGTCCGCAGTGATATGCCCTCAGAATGTACCTGATCGCAGGTATCCATCGACCGTGCCCAAGCGGCACGCGATAATCTGGCCTCCTCCTCTATCAGAAGGGCAGTGCGTCTGTGGAAGGGCCTATCACTGTCCAACCTGTTGACTCGGGCTCTAAGTAGAGCTCGGTCATACCGTGCATCATCTAGATGAGAATATATGATCTCATCCTCTTGGTCAACAGTAGAAGACAACTCAATAACTCTCTGGTTGACCCCCTCTAGGGTGGTCGGTGCTATCTCCTGGATGGCTCCAACAAGATCATCCCATGTATCCCTAATACCATAGCCTAACTCTCTAGACATCTGGCGTCCTGGAGCGGCCTCTAACATATCAGTAAATCCATAAAGGTCTGCCTCAGCTGTAGTAGGTCCAAACTGCCGAGCAGCACCAGCTGCCGAACTCTCCCCGACCTCGCATCTAGGACCAGGAGTAGTACGACACAGCCTCTTACGAAGCGGTAACCACATCTCGGGTATCTCAGTCTCATGAACAGGTAGAGCATCTCTCTGTCTAATCCCAGCAGCTCGGGATCCCAGAGAAACAGTTCATGAATAATGGGCTCAGGCGGGTGTATCGCAATTAGGCAAAAACAACATAATCAATATATTACTTTAACACTTGCGTCCAATTGATAAAACAAAGATGTTTCACACCCCATATAATATAATAAATCAGTAAAACTGTAAAAGTGGGGTATGAACTCACCTTGAGTACGTTAGCTTAACATAATACAGATTAAACGTCAGCAAGACGAATAAATGAAACTTGTAAATTAAGGCCGTATTAAGTACTACAGTATCTTTAATTAACAAATTTGAACTCGAATCTTATAGTTGTATACATACGTACTATCGTTTCGGGTATCATAAGATAAAGAGGTCATGACATGTCGTCGACGAGTTTAGGACACTTAAATCGTAAATCCAACAACTCATCGATTACGCTTCCGAAAAAGGCCTCATTATGAAATTCCCTAGTAATATAGCACTTTGATAACACTCCAATATTCTATATAGCTTAATCAACGACTAATGTTTACTAAAAATAATATTATAATGTGAAAGTTTATTTAAATTACTTTTCGTTAATTAAAAATGATCCTAATTTGTCGTTTTAAGCCCGGTGCTCGCGGTTTCTACGTCCACGTTGTGTAGTTAAGAGAGCGATCAAAATATACATTTTACCTAGTTTTTAAGCGTCTGCGATGACTTAGTAAATTAATGTTCACATAAATCTCATTTGTCGGTTAAGGCTTTAAATTTGGCGTAAACTTGTAATCGTATATAACTTATTCGTTTTAATCCGTTTTTCAGTAGATTCTTTCGAGTACATTTTTGTTATTAAAGCTGGTATTACTATTTTATAAGATAAATCACTGAATGAATAGTGATTTTTACTGTTTTAGTTTTCTAAATTACCTTTTACTATAAACTTTTATTATCGAAATATGTCGGTAATTACTCGTTATAGTTCGTTCTCAAACGATTCTTGCGAGTACCGATTCGTATCGTAATCTCAAAAGTTATATCATAATTAGATGTTTTAAACTCAAAGTTGCTGTAATGTTTTAGTAATTTTTATAAAATATAGTTTTTGACATGTATTTATATTCGTAACTCGTCTTTCTTTAACGTATTTTTTCGTTTAGACGGGTTTTTTCAAGCTTTTCTTATCATTATGGAATCGTCTTGAGGGTATTATAACTCTAAAACATCATTCCTATGTCCAAAATTCGTACTTTGGACAGCCCATAAGTATTAATGTGTTTAATTTATGGAAAAAACCTTGTTTTTATTTTATTATTAATTTGTAGTTTACTTAAAAAACTCTTAAAAACACATTTGACAATTGTTTGGTACTTATAATAAGTTTCAATATACATCTAGTCCTTATTCATTTCATTGTAACAAGGTTTAACACTTTTATTTCATTATTTTCTATGGTGAAGTTTATGTAACATTATAAAACCCTAATTTAACATAAAAATGTTTATACTTAATCCATAAGTTAACCTACTTTTATCTTTACTTTTCACATTGATATTTAGGACCCATATGACATAAGAATAATGGTTAAATGATAAACTAGAATAAAACTCATTTTACATATTCAAAAAGTCATTTGTGGTGATGTATGGCTATATTTAACATGTAATACATATAAATCATAAGAAAATTATAAGTATAATGGATTTAAGAAAACTTAGTAATGATGTAAGAGTTGAGATATAAGTTCTTAAACCGTGTTTAGATTTAATAAGCTTTTCAAGCTTAGAACCCTAGTATTAGGTTTCAAAACCCTAATCTTTCCTTTTTTCTTCTTCTTACTTGAAAATGATGAACCAATGCTTCCCAACACCTTAGAATACCTTAAGTATGTTGTGTATAGGGTTGCATATACTTAGAAAATCAAAGTGTGAATTTTGTTTGGGGGCTATATGTTGCCGTGAGTTTTGGGGTGTAAAGGGGAAGAGAAAAATGAATTTTGCATGTAAATAAGGAAGGTAAAGATTACTCATGCATGCATGGCTATTTATAGTATAAATATCTTCCTAACTTAACCATGGTTACTTTCTAACCCTAGGTTAAAGTTAGCATGACAAGTTGGTAAAGTGTGTAAGAGTTACTTTATGAAATATCTAGATATTATTTTTAACTTGTAAAGTCTTGGTCTCATCCATCTAATTTCGGCATAATGCATGTATATGTGATGTTATATTTAATATTTTGAGTATTGGGTATAATCGTGGGTATTCGTTTAGGCGTAGTTAGGTTTTAGAACTTCCGGGTATGCCTAAACGTATTTTATTATGAAACGTAAGCAAGTTTATATGTAGCGATTAAAAATAAAATGAACAAAAGTTATTTTAATTATCCTTCATTATTATCAATATAAACTTGGCTTGATGCAAACATTTTATATTTAATGCCCGTTTACATTGTATGATTCATTTTTCAGTTTACGGAGTTTAATTAACGTTTACGTTTATGATGCGAGCAAACGCGTAAAACTCTAAAAATAAATTATGAATTTCATAATGTCATACAATGACCTAAAATACGAGGTGTTATACTTTGGATAACCCTTTTCATCATGACCCACTTCAATCATATGTAGCCAATCCTCAACATCTTCGGGATCCTCTTCTACTACAACTTTGCTCCTTTTCTTAACGTGGTAGACATGATTCACAACTCCATTATTAATGGTCATTATTCCTTTTCCATTATCTATAATCGCTCCACATGTACGTAAAAATGGTCGCCCTACTAGAAAAGGAATTTCTTGGTCCACCGGAATATGCAACTCTATAAAATCACATAGATAAGGTTGGAAACTGATTTGTAGTCTTACATTCCTAACCTTCCGTGTTGTCCGCCATTAACAACTTATCATTAGATGGACATGCTTTTCCTAGTCCTAACACCTTTTAGAGTTTGTAAGGCGTAACACTAACACTTGCACCGGTATCCGCCAAAGCATTAAGTGGTTTGGTTTCATCTATCTTCCTAGGTAAACCTTCTTCTATGATCTTAGCTACCTCTTCTTCTTCAATTTCCAGTTTCTTCTCCAACCTTTTCTTATCCAAAGAAACTTTATCCAACATCTTCCTATAGTAAGTATAATTATCCAACACATAAAATATAGGTTTTATTTCAATCAATTCTTCAAACTTCTTAGCCATACTTTTAATAGCTCTATCTTCCTCCATGGGTGAGAGTGGTTGCAATGGTTCATTTAGTAAAGCAAGTAGTAGAAAGTCAGGTGAGTTTGGTTCTTCTTGTGTTAAAGTAGGTGGTGGTGGTCGCGAGTTTTGTTCTTTTGAGTCTTTGTTTTGTTCTTAAGACGGCTACCTTTGCCCATCTTGATCATTTCCTAAGTACCAACGCCCTCATCTCTACACTTCTTAAGCATTTGTTTCAACAACCAATCCACATCCTTGTCATCTTGTAATTCACCTATATTGATTTGCATTTCTCCTAGCCCAAAATTCAAAGTACATTTTGTAGCTAGCAAAAAGTCCCTTCCAAACACCACGAAAGGCTCCTTGGTTCCTTCATAGTCATCCACAACCAAATCCATTCCAAACTTATACCCATGAATTTCAATTTGAGCATTAGTAACAATATTTCTTCCATACTTGTCCACATCAAACTTTCTCTTACCAAGCTTTTCAAAAAGTTCAATAGTCAAGTGGCTATTGTGTTGCCCAAGTTATATTCGGCATCCTATTCTCCTACACCTTCAACTCCGCAAGGGGTTAAATACCTCATTAGTGGTTCATCATATTCCCATGATTTGGCTTGGGTGAAAATTATCACTTTAGGCCTTTCCGATTCATAGTGCACAAAATCATCTTTTTCCATAGCCATGGTTTCCAATTCCAATTTTTCTTCCTTAACCAACTCCTCCTTTTGCTCAACATAATAACCTCATCCTCTTCCATTGTTGCTTCCAAATTTTCAAATATTCTGACACTTCGCTCAATGTTTCCATCTTAATGCAAAAAGTACCTAAAAACATCAAACAATACAATGCAAATTCAACGTTAAGGGTTAGTTCAAATAAAATAACTACTAAAAATAAAATTACAATCCAATCCATTAAACATGCATTCTAAACTAGACAAGAAAATACTTAAACAAAAAATACAAAAATTCGAAAAATACGGGCTGGGAGACACTCCTAACCGGTGGCTATGAATATTTTTGGGACCACCTAACCGGCGACAAAGGGCTTAGCCGGCGGTTAAGGGTGGTCAGACCTCCCTTTAGCCGATGGCTAAGGTCCTAGCCACGTAGGTCTGGTGAATTTTTTTCTTTCGCAAACTTTTTTTAGAGGCTTTTTGACAAATAAAAAACATTAAAACTAAAAACTAAAAATTTAGAAGTGATTATAAAAATTCTTAGAAAATTAAGCAAATGAGTTAACTAGAATTTTTTGAAAAACAAAAAGCACAGCTTATTAAGACATATTTGGGCATATCAAAACATGAGATAAACACATAAGGATAAGCACTAAATCACGCAAATCTCATAAACACAAATAAGCAAAAATAAGCAATCTATTGATTATAAAAAACACTAAATAAGCATGAAAACTCATTCAAACACATAAACATTTTAAAAGACATAAAACATTCAATAAAAAATTTCTTCCGCTACCGAGTTCAAACCAAACCTTTAGTTAAAATCATTTCCCCGGCAACGGCACCAAAAACTTGATGATTGTCCTCTAGGATATACACAAATTTTAAATTTATAAAAGCTCGAATTATCGGTCCTACTTAAGAATACATATGGGCACGTATGACCCGTCTGTTTGAAGTAGGGTTTTGTGGTAAATAGAGATCATCCTAAAAGAAATGTTTAACTATTGTAGAGGACTCAGATAAAGCAAATAGGTATGTTACACACCCAATTACCATATAACTTTTTTGCTTTAAAAATAAGCAATATTAAAAAGTACTTGCGCTAGATTAAGTAAATAATCATGTAATGATGATGGAAATGTTTTTGCTAAAAACATAAGTTTAATTCACAAATCTAGTGTACGCATTTACCAAGTCAACTAGTCATATCATGAAAAACGCATGTATGTTGGTTTGGATAAATGAACCCTTTCGACCTATGATCGTTTATCAAAAACCAAGTTTGTCAAGATTCATTTGTATGAAGAGATGTTTACCTAATTCGCTATTGGCCCTTTCAACCTATAACCATTGATTAAACTTTCTTACAAGTCTATTGAATTATTTATTCTTGTGGTTGTCAATCACAAGAATCCAAACATGTTTGTGCACTAACCGTTTTAGAACAACTTATCAAAGAGAAATCCTTTTGACCTTTAGATCCCTTTTTTAATTTACCAACTAATTAACTACAACGTGCTATACTTGTCTAAACAAATTATAAGGAAATCATCAATTCATAATTAAACCATCATCCAATTATCATACATAACTAGTCACATAATTCCCACGCAAGTAGAAGAATCTATTCCATGTTTAATTTATTAAAACACATAACATCAACACAATTCATAAGGTTCAATATAATCATAAACATGAAAATACCTAATTGTTCGATTACAAAATACATAAGAAAACGTGAAAAGTTAGAGCACCCCTCTAGCCTCTAATCAACCAAAGTTATCCAAAATACCTAAGAATGATCACCCAACACTCACTTCTAAGCTTTGAGTGCCCTTCTTGAAAATCACAAAATTTCTTCTAAGTCTTTTGGGAAAGATTAATTTATCTTAAGAGCCTAATTGATTGTAGGATTTCTTGTTATAATCTTGTCTCTTAAATGGTGTATTTATGCACATCTTAACCCTTCTCTAGCAAGTAAAAACATTCTCCCCTCATAATGATAAGAAAAATGCAGTCTTCACTTAATAGTGGAGGTTATAGCACTAAATGCACTTTTAATCTCGAATAGGCAGAAGCCCGTGGCATTATGTTTAGCCGGTGGCTTAGGATGTCATCGGCTTGAGATGCCCGCGGCTAATGCTTAGCTCGCGACTTCTCCATTTTCTTGACTTTTGACTTTTTTTCACTTTTGGCTTAAAACTTGGATACAACTTGTACAAACTTCACCCTTCATCTTTATCTTCTTAAAAACTTTCTTTTATGCTTGGAAATATATATTTATCAATTTATTTGTCGTTCACAATTCTTCCCAAGGTCTTTCACTTTCATGAACTCTTCCTTGATGCGCGTATTTAACATCTTTTCTTCACTTTTCCTTATCGCGTTGTACCTGAACCTACATTAATCTTGCGATACCTTTAAGTGAAATTGTTCATAAATACAACCAAGTAATATGCAAAAACATATAAATAACGCTACTAAAAATATACACAAAATAAGCGTTATCATGGAGTCACTGAGGATTCCTGGTTGATGACGTCAATCATGGAGGCCATCAATTCAATGCGGGTGACTTTGGATGGGGCCCTTGTAATATTTGATTGACTCAGGGCATTAGGAAGATTCCTAAATTTTGGGTCCTGAGAGTATTCAGAGCCCAATAACACTTCTAGGGTACATGACACAAATCTAGGATAAGAAACATATTTCTGCCTAGTCTTAGTCATGAGCCTGGTTACAAGATCATTGTAAATGATCTCTCCTATATCAACCTTAGTCCCTATGAGGAGAAAATAGGCTAGGAACTCTTGAATGGAATTCAACTGTTTAGTGGATGAATAATTCCTGCTGAGAACCTGAATGACAAAAGTCAATAGGATTCTCCAAGCCATTGGAAAGGATGTTTTCAGAACAAGGTTCTTTTGAACCAGAGCCTCATTTGTTGCAATTTTGTCCAGTTCAGCCTTAACAGCCTCAGGAGAGGGATGAGCAACATAGTTGTCTTTGTTATAATCAAGTCCAGTGGATTCACAGAAGGTTTTATAGTCAAGGGCCAATGGCTTTTTGCCAAAAACTTGATTATAAACTCTTTAATAGGATAAACCTTAGAGTCATCTTCACGCGGGTTAGGGTCTTCAACCACAGCAATACACCAAAACTCCCCAAGGAAGTTTTGGTATAGTACTAATGGCGTTTTTATAAAAGCCTCAGCCAGTGGGCAGTTCATTAAAAACTTGCAAATTGCTTTGTAGGTTGGGACACTTTGTGGGTAAGAGAAATTTTCCACAAAGTTGCTGCTTTGAAATTGGACTGATTCCACAGCCATATCACCACATTGAGGGGCGTATGTAACGGCTTGGGTAGCTGCCAATTTGAAGTTTGTTTTAAAAAAAGGACAATGGCAAAATATATCAATAACGGATGGTCACAAGGTTGAATCCAACCAAGATCACTGACGCGTATATTGATATGTTATCAAGAAGGATGGTCAGTAAGTTGGTATTTACTTAGATCGCTCATGCAACTTGATAAGAAAAATATTTTTGTAGACTAAATCATGACGGATGGTCACTAGGTTGGATAACTTAGATCGCTGTCGCGTACGTGAAATGACCACAAGAAAATGGTTTGAAATGAAAGAGGTTTTACCCAGAAAAGAGTGAAAAAAGAAGAACACACACACTTTTTCTTAAGAGAAATTTTTTGCAGAGTTTCTTTTCTTTTGTAAAATGTTTGTGTGTGTTACTTGTTTTGATAGGGTATTTATAGGTGAGGTTGAAAAGGGTTGTGTTATTATCAAATTTATTTATTATTTATTTTAAATAGTTTTGAAAAATGTTTGGTGTCCGCATTAAATGCTACCACCCACTACTGTCACAATCCCTTCTGTTTCGGCTACTGTTTAGCCGTTATGTTGTTACAATCCCTTCTGTTTCGGCAAGTGTTTGTGGGAGTGAGCATTAAATGCTGAGTGGGATTATTTGAGTGTAGTGAGACCCATGACTATTGGATGGCAGTTACATAAGGAATATTTGTTCCTTATTTAATGTGTTTAGTCACCAACCTACGAAATTTAAGTAACTAAGAACTTGGAGCATTTAGTTACATCATTTAATGTGTCCTTAAGTGTCCTGGGAGTCGTATTTGTTTTTCAGTGAGAGAGTTTCAAGGAGAGGAGAATATTTACACCATACTGAACCTGATTAATTAGGGAGACTGATCAATCAATGTTAAGCATGCCTAACTCTGCTTTTAGTCATGTGAAAGTAGGTTCATCTAGGGGCTTTGTGAAGATATCATCTAGCTAAGACTCGGTGGGGATAAAGTGTAATTCAATATCTCCTTTTAGGATGTGGTCCCTGATGAAATGATATCTTATATCAATGTGTTTGGTTCTTGAATGAAGGACTATATTGTCGGGTATGTCAATGGCACTAGTGTTGTCACAAAATATGGGTACCATCTTGTAGTAAATATCATAGTCACTGAGTTGACTTTTCATCCACAAGATGTTTGCGCAACACCTAGCAGCAGCAACATATTAAGCCTCGGCTGAAGACATAGCCATTGACTGCTATTTCTTAGCACTCCAACAAACCAATTTGCTTCCACGCAATTGACAGGAACCTAAGGTACTTTTTCTTTCCATATTGCAACTAGCATAGTCTAAGTCTGAGTATCTTTTAAGATCAAATCCTGAGCATTTTGGATACCACAGACCAAGAGATGGAGTACCTTTCAGGTACATGAAGCTTCTTTTCACATCAATAAGATGTAATTGTTTTGGATTGGCCTGATATCTTGCACAAAGACATGTTGAGAATTGGATTTCAGGCATGCTTACAGTTAGATACATCAGGTACCCAATCATTCCTCTATATAAGGTCTCATTGACTGGTTTACCAGCAAGGTCAGGACCTAGGTTATTTAGAGGAACCATGTGTGTCTTTACTGAAGCATTATCCTAAATCTCATATTTCTTCAGTAAGTCCCTGGTGTATTTTTCTTGACAAATGGACATTCCTTTGTCATCCTACTTAATTTGTAATCTAAGAAAGTAAGAGAGTTCTCCTATTATACCCATTTCAAATTTCTTTGTCATCAGTTTTACAAACTGTTTACAAAGTATATAATTTGTAGAGCCAAATATGATGTCATCTACATACACTTGGACAATTAGGACTTCTCCTTTGGATCTATAGATAAACAAGGTGTTATCTATTCTTCTCCTGACAAACTTATTTTGAATAAGGAAAGTAGATAGAGTTTCATACCATACCTTGGGTGCTTATTTTAGTCCATAAAGGGACTTGTCAAGTTTGCAGACATAGTAAAGGAACTCGCTACTTTCAAAGCCAAGAGGTTATTTCACATAGACTTCTTCTTTTAGTTTTCCATTTAGGAAGGCACTTTTGACATCCATTTGACAAATTATAAAGTTTATGTATGTAGAAAAAGCAAGGTGTATCATGATGGCTTCTATCCTTGCCACTGGTGCAAAGGTTTTATCATAGTCAATTCCTTTTTCCTGACTATAACCTTGAGCAACCAGACTTACTTTGTTCCTGACAACAGTTCCAACTTTATCTTTCTTAAACCTGAACACCCATTTGGAGCTTATTGCTATCTTTCTATAAGGGAGTGGAACAAGAGTCCAAACTTTATTTCTGTAGAACTGCTTTAGTTCTACTTGCATGGCATCTTCTAATCCTGGATGTTTCTGTGCCTCGGACACCTTTTTAGGTTCTATCTCAGAGAGAAAGTCAGCAAATAGAAATTCACTGGCTGAGGCAGCTGTCAGTTTGACAACCTTACTTCTTATAAGCATGCCTTCACAAGGTTTACCAATGATGTTTACAAGTTTAATGTGTTGATCTATTGACCATCTATCATGAGTGTTGATAGAAATAATGCCTAAAAACATTATTAATATTTTTCACATCTTTACGTTTTGATAATTACAAAATATAAAAA
>BQNB010187894.1:0-11998 GCA_026074375.1 Tanacetum coccineum
CCCCTATCTTATTTCTTTGTAATGTCTTTCTAGCTCCTTGCTAGTTTTTTTAATAAAGTTGCCGTTCAAAAAAAAAGTTATATATTGTATTCCAATGTGGTTAAACATCTTCATCATTTTGCAAATTGTTGCTATCATTAACTTTACAATCATAAGATTGCAAAAAATAAGCTCACGTGTAAATTACACGGCCACAATTTAATTTCACAAATTAGTTACATATTACTATTGTTTGAAAAAGCATCATCATCATTAGTATTTTGAACATTAGTTATTTAACAAAAAAAGAGACTAATTTTTTTAATGTAGTATCAATATTAAAAGAAGAGTAAAAAATATCTCACAAAAGAAAAAACATAAAAAAAACGAAGAGTAAAAAAAATATCTCACAAAACAAATAGAGAAAAAACAAAAAACAAAACTAAAGAAAAAAAACAAAAAAAGTAAAGAGTGAAGAGGCATTAAGATGCATCAAGACCCCCCATCCACATCTAGTTGGTTAAGATGTTTCAGCCTCTAACCGCGTCTGAACGAAAGAAAAAAAACAAACGCACTTAATGAGCCAAATGTCTGAGCGTGTCTGAATGAGTCAGATTAAAAGGTTTTTTTGAACGACGAATTTTATTAGAAAACAACGACTAGCAAGGAGCTAGATTACAAAGAAATGAGATGAGGATTCTTAATCCATTCTAACCAACTAAAATAAAATTTACTTCTATGTTTACACCAATGGAAAGAATTAGCAATTACTTCATCGAGGAGGACCGCCTTCAAAGGACGAGAGGGGCCGAAGATAGACTTGTTTCGGAATTGCCAAACATGCCACCACAAAACGAAGCAAACTCCTTCAAGAAGCTTCTTGTGATTAGAAGATATACGAATATTTACTAACCAATGAAGCCATTCTTTGTAACAAGAAATATCCGTGACATCAATCTGCCACCACCTCAAAATTTTCCTAAAAATCTCCCTCGATAACTAACAAGTGAAGAAAGTATGGCTAACAGATTCCACATATTGCTCGCATATAGGACATAAGATCGAGTCAATATCTATACCTCTCTTGGATAAATTCAATCTAGTTGGGAGCCCGTTAATTTACACCTTCCAAGCGAGAATGTTCACTTTAATCGAGACTTCCTTGTAGATGAAACAGAAAACTCACCGCTACCTTCCAAAGTCCACCTGCAACTGTCCTTAACATTAATGAGGGAGACTCCTTGAACAGATTCAATAAGATGTTTATATTGTGCCTCTTCAATACCACTTCTAGGCATTCTCCGAAAAGAAGACGACAACTCGGAATGGGATAATTTATGAGCCACAGTAATATGTTTTTGGGTTTCCAGCAAGTATACACGAGGGAAAGATACTTTTAAGGTATTATCGCCCCTCCATTTGTCGTTCAAAAATAATGATTCTTCACCATTACCCATTTTTCTTTGTAAGAAGCTCATTAAATCGATACCGCGTTTCCGTAAGAGGTTAACTTCCTTTATAATATCAAGCCATAAAGAAGAATGCTGATTACTAACCTTTCGACCGAGGTTTCCGTCGTTGCCATGAATCCCTTTGATAACTTTCGACCATAAGCATGATTGGTATGAAAGGAAACGCCAAACCCATTTGAAAAGTAAAGCTCTATTTAAGGCAAAAAGACTCGAAACTCCTAGACCTCCATTCTAGATAGATGTCAGCACATTCTTCCATTTAACCCACGAGTGTTTCGTTCCATTTTGAGTGATACCATTAAAAAACCGACCCCTAATCGATTCCATCTTACGAAGAACCAGTAAGGGAACCCGAAACAGAGACATGTGATATATGGATAGTGAGCCAAGAACGGAATTGATAAGAGTAAAACAACCTCCGATAGATAAGGTTTTCATCTTCCACCTGGAAAGGCGAGCCACAATGAGATTAATGGTCTCGTCCCAAGACTGAATTCGCGACATAAGGCTGCCCACTTTGGAACCTAAGTAAGAAAATGGAGCTTGAAGAATATCACAACCAATCTTTTGAGCAGCTTGCGCAACATTATCACGATGAACTGATATCCCCATCAGTTTGCTTTTAGACATGTTAATCTTAAGACCCGATGCGTGGTAAAAACAATCAAGGATACGAAGAATAGTATCGATATTGGAATCACTCCAATGGCCCAAGAAAACAGCGTCATCTGCGAAAAATAAGTGAGAGACATGAATGGCGTTACCAACCTGAACTCCGCGAAATAAACCTGCTTCCACAACTCTATTAACCGAAATGTGTAAGCTTTCCATTATTAAAATGAACAGGAACGGAGACAAAGGATCTCCTTGTTTGAGGCCTTTATGGAATTGAAACTCCATGGTGGGACTGCCATTAACAAGTATCGAACCCTTCGATGAGATGAGGCAATTACGAATCCAAGTACACCATTTCTCCCCAAACCCAAATTTTTTCAAGATATCATCTAAGTAGTCCCAACGAACAGAGTCGTATGCCTTTTCGAAATCAACCTTGAAGATCATCGTCTGCTTCTTCTTTTTAGAGCACCATTGATACAGCTCATTTAAAATGAATGGACCGTCAAGGATTTGACGTTTAGAAATAAAAGCAGATTGGACTTTGTCAACCAAATCTTCCAAAACAAACACCATCCTATTAGCTAAAATCTTTGTGATGATCTTATAGATACTTCCAATTAGAGTAATAGGACGGAAATCTTTAGTTGTTTTCGCCTCTTGATTCTTAGGGATTAAGGTAATAAAAGAAGAGTTAATACCTTTGGGAAAGTTGTCGTGATTGAAAAAAGTATTAACAGCCTCAACCACATCATTCTCCAAAAATGTCCAATATCTCCGAAAGAAGCCAAAAGTAAAACCATCGGGGCCGGGAGATTTATCAGATCCACAGTCCCAGACCGCTTTTTTGATCTTATTAGGAAACTCAGAATTAATATGTAACCGAAATTCAGGAGGTTTATCGAAACGATTAGAGAAATAAGAGAGGAACTCGTTCTTAACCAACGATGGAGACTCAACCCAATCTCCATCAACCAGAATGCCACGTATGCTGTGTTGATTTCTGTTTTTGTTAAGAACCCCGTGAAAGTACTTCGAGTTTTCATCGCCTTCAATCGCCCATTTGATTTTCGTTTTTTGAGACAACTCCATGGAATGCAATTTTTCAAGATCCTGTAGGGATTTGAAAATATCTCTACGCTTAGAACAGATATCCGAATTACCCTCTCCATTATCGATCAACACATCAATTTTCGATAAATCTTCCTTAATCTGTTGTTTGGCACTATTAGCTTTAAGTTTAAATTCTTTTATCCAAGTGCGAATACATTGTTTAAGATATCTCAGCTTTTTAGAAAACTTCACCATAGCGTTCGGATCACATATAGGCGCATTCATCCAAGCTTGCTCCACGAAGTTATCAAAACCATCCAAGTCAAACCAATAATGATAGAAGCGAAAAGGAGTAGGACCGTAATCGTGATGAGATTCACGCATAAGGATTGGCCTGTGGTCAGATAGGAAACGATCTAGAGTAACCGAAGACATTTCAGGATAACAACTCCACAATCCGACGGAGACAAGGAAACGGTCCAGTTTGCTCATCTTTGTCCCTGATTTGTGACACCAAGTATATTTACAGCCGCCAAGAGGTATCTCCTCTAAGCCAGCTGCAGATATGAATTGGTTGAAAATATTAGCGCCTTGAGGATTAAACACGGAACCATATCTTTCATTTGGAGAGCGGACCTCGTTGAAGTCACCCATAACAACTATTTCTCCTTTCCAATTAGAAATGACAAGAGACAAATATTCCCACAGCAGTTTCTTTTCACGAAGATCTTGAGGAGCATATATGGAAATGATTGAAATTTTCTTACCACTCGGAATCCACTCGCCTTGGATGATAATAAGGTAATCAGAGATTGTGGCATTGATTTTACGAAACAATCGTGGGTCCCAAACACAAAGGATCCCACCTGAATTCCCCACTGAAGGGCTTATAATAGAATCAAAACCGTAATTGCCCCAACAAAGCTTGATATTAAAATGATCGATGTTCTCCATTTTGGTTTCTTGTAACGATAGAAAACTCACCTTATGTTTGTCACATAACTCCCGTACCCAATCTTTCTTGGCCTTTTGGGCAAGGCCTTGAATGTTCAAGGATAGAAAATTCATCGAAAACCCTCGCTAACTCCTTGCGAAGATATAATCTCTCCAATGTTATTTTTACATCCCTCCATGTTGTATCCCATTGTTTGGCCAACTTTAATTAATTCCTCCATAACTTGCAAGATGGAACCTCCGGATTTAGGTATGAAGTCTTTTTTGAAGTAGCCAGAACATACTGATTTTTCAGACCCAACCTTAAAATTGTTTGGACCATAATTCTTTTTGATAACAGATGATGCTCCTTCTATGTTTTCGTTAAAGCCATGAATATCGTCTGCCACCTCCAAATCTTTTGGTGAATTTATCTGAGCATCAATTTCTTTGTCCGGAGTGAAACCAGGTGGGTATTTATAAGTAGGCATCATGTATATCGATCTTTTATTTATACTCGTCATGTGTGTAGGATCGATATTCCTTAATGAAACACTGATATACTGTCAACTATGCGGAATCTAGTTGGCAGTACTTAAGAAGAACACACAATAGTTTCTCAAACGATTTCTTTTATAAACCTTTTGAATCTGCCTAAATTGCAGATCCCTAATACAATACTAATAATTCTTAACTTCGTGTTTTTCTATGTTTGTTCTATATTCTAATATCTTCCTAGAGATCCTTTTATAAACATAAGGATAACCTCTAGTAGATGTACAGTCCTTGTATATCATAAACACTAATTGATACTTATCACTAATAACTGTTACAAGATAAATGCTAAAACAACCGTTTAAACTTTATAGTTCCTATATCCACGGCAGTACTTCGATCTTTGACTGGCAGTACCTTGACTTTCTACTTAGCAGTACTTTGATCTTTCATTTAGCAGTACTTTGACTTTTTCGTGGCAGAACTTTGACCTTTTGACTTGTATTTCCCAACAATGTCGACATTCGACACTACTATTAGTTACCAAATAGATGGTAAAAGTTAATTTTATTACCCTTTGAAAAACGACAACATGGGCCTATCTTACATCATTTTAAACGTTTCCATGATTAAAATCGTATGAATGAAAATAGCCATTTTATTTAGAGCAATGTTAAATTCACAAAAGATATACAAAAAGAAATCCACATATATATTTTTCATGTAAATATAACTGATGAGAATGATGAAAGAGAAAAATCATACAAAATTATTGGTCCAACTCACATGTCATGTTATGATGCAGATAATTAAAATGTACTTTTTCACATTCACTAGTTGTTTAGCCACTTGTTATTTATTATTTTGGATTACAATTACAAGTGTAATGCAGCGTTTGGTATGCTGTAATCAAAGTATGAATGAAAACGATTATTACGATGGAATGAAAAAATCTTGTTTGTTTACATTTATATGTAGTAATGATTCATTTCAAGGAATGACCCATTCCATCAAAATCATTCCTTAAGGGTCTTCTAGTTTTTTTTCATTCCATCCCGTAATGGAATTAAATTACATAAAACCCCATCATTAATTAACTACACTAAATAATTTCTATCATCAATGGGGTATTTTAGTCTTTTTATTATCGATTCCATTACGCCTTATCATATAAACCAAACATGATTAATAACGGTAATGAACCATTCCATTACATCCTTTATTCCATTACGTTATTTATTCCAATCATTTAACATTTCTTTCCATCCTACCAAACGAACCCTAATAGTTTTTTTTCTCTTTGTGTACGACATAAATTTAATACAAAATTAATTTAATTAATATAAGTGTTTATTATTATAATCTCGTGCATACACTTAATAACTTGTGGTTGAACTTGTATATTTAGACTTCTAAAAATTACGATTAATAAAAAATAATAAAAATTATTTTTTAAGGTTTAAAGTAGACGAGCTATTTGTTAAATTCGTGTGTTTTAAATATTGAAAATTTATAATTTTACAATTATGCCTGTAAAATTGGACTTATGATTAATTTATTTTAAGTTTATGATTTGATGGTAACTTACATTAACTAAATAGGGAACAATTCGTTGTTTAGGTAATTAGGTTTTAGAGTACAAAATGTTAATTTTTATTAGACACGTGTCATTTAATAAACCCTAAACCCAAGATCTCCCTTCAATCCAAAGAACTCATCTCATCTGTTTATCATGGGTATCGACGATTGGCATGAAGTTTCGAGGAAGAAACATGGTTATAGATCTTATGAAGACGACGTGGCTAAGATCTCGATTTCGATTTACGTGTCTAATCTTCCAGAGACATTTTCGGCCAAGGATCTGTTTCATGCTTGTAATAAGTATGGACATGTTGTTGATTCTTTCATTCCACTGAAGAGATCAAAGGAAGGTAAAAGATTTGGATTTGTCAAATTTATCAATGTTTCTAATGTGGAAAGATTGGTGGGTAATTTATGTACGGTATGGGTTGGTCGTTATAAGTTACAGGCAAATAAGGCACGATTTGGCAGGCCACCTTTGAATGGCAGGAACATTCGTAATTCGAAGAGTGATGATAGACATTTAGGTGGGTTCAAGGAGCCTAATGTTAGGCCAACGAATGGGAATAAAGAAACCAGGAATAATTCGTTTGCTTCTGTGTTGAAATCGAACCAGCCTAATAATTTGTCATCTTCTAATATGATTCATGATTCCTCACCTGCTATTGCTCTTGATGATGATTGCTTATCAGCCAATGATCTCTCTTGTGTTGCTATTGGGAAAATTAAAGATATTAACGCCCTATCTAACCTTTCTGTCATCCTTAACGATGAGGGCCTTGATGACATAAAGATCTCTTATCATGGTGGTACCTGGGTCCGATCCAATCCAAATCTTGCTTCCAAAGAAAAATTGATTAATCATGCTGGCTGATGAATTGGTTTCCATGAACTGGTAATGCTAATAATTTCCTTTTGTGACGCGATATCCGCAACTGTTTGGAATGCTATAGAAAGGACTCCTATGTGTCTTGGAACAACAAAGCGCTCTGCAAAATTTGTTCTCCTTGGGGTACCTTTGACTCCTGTCGATTTGGAGAGGATAGTTCGTTGCGTACAGAAAAGTCTAGTGACTACCAAGGTTAGTACAATTCAATGACCGTACCAAAATCATTGTAAAGGAAAGTTTATTGGATTCGAATTAGAGAAACTAGAAACCATGGTTCTCCTGAACTAACATGAATTTTGTGAATCAATCTACTGATGAATGAATCTGTAGGAGAAGAAAAAACAATACAATTACGGGACTGCGTAGGATCATGTTTCAGAGTCTAGCTTCATGAAATGAGAATATCGAAAACGTTATTTAATGAAAAGAACCTCCTCAAGATAAGATATTCAGAAGATCCTTTTGGTATTTTCAACATCTTATAAGCAAATAAAAGAGGCGGAGTCTGGATAGCGTATCCTGCTCACCCTCCTGGTTCACTCAATAGGTAAATGTGGTGTAAGTGTTCAATCAGCCTTGCATTCTGATATAAATCCTAATGATAGGGGACTCAAAAGTTAGTGGCTAACCGAATCCATTTGCCTTCAAACTGGAGGAACAATATGGAATTATTGAAACTTGGTGGTAGTCGGACAAACTATAGGATACAACATGGCCGGATGCAAGAAAAACTTAGAGAATTGGAAGCCTCTCAGGAGATTCCCATGTGTTTAAAAATGAATTTATGTCTATAAACCATCAAGGGTCTTGGCCAATCAGCCAATAAACAGATGGATTCGGAGTTAAATAAAACGAAGAATAAGATTACTTTGTTGCTAGTCAAGAAAACAAATTGGAGAGCATTAATTCTTTTTTCTATCAAAGATCATGGGGTAATTCTTTTCCGACTTTTCTTTTAGTTCTTCTGTGTGGTCTTCTCAGGAGAAATTCTATGTGTGTAGGATCCTAATACTTGCTAAAGATAATGCACCAAATTCTGATTATTTTGTGCGGTTCGTGTACTTGGCTTCCTACGCTACTAAGGTTATGTTGTTTTCTATTAGCTCCTCACATAGCCTCTGGAGAAGAAATCTCTATGGGAATATATTACTCACATTATTGATACATGGGATGGAGAATGCATTATTTTAGGCGATTTCAATGAAGTTAGATCAAAACAAGAAAGGTTTGGGACGATTTTTAATGAAACGGGCGCCAATGCTTTTAATCACTTCCATCTCTACTGCTGGCTTATTGGCTTCCCCTTGAAAGATATTCGTTTACTTGTGCCTGATCAAATCGGCAAGAAAATGAGTAAAATTGGATAGGTTTTATTTCTGAAGGCTGACTTCTTGAAATTTTCCTTCTCTGTCAGCTATTTGTCTTGACAGGCATCTTTCCGACACAGACCCTCATTATTGCGCGTAGTTGTTACTGATTATGGCCATCCCCTTTTCTGTCTATCAATCTTGGTTTCACCAAGAAAGGGTTATGATAACCTCAATAAGGGATTCGAGGAGCTAGTTCAAGTTCTAATGATTCAAATAAGATTATTCTCTAAAGAAAAAGCTTCAGCACTTATAGCGTCAAAAAAGAGTGGTGTAAAGATGGATATAAAACGCTCTAAATGATACTATGCTTTCTATCAAAGCTCGGTTGTATGATCGTGACAAGTTATTCCGATAATGGGCTAGCAACGAGGAGTTAGTCACTGAACGGATTTCTCTCTTAAAGAGCTTCAAAATTTTAACAAAATTCACTCTTTAGACTTTGCTCAGAAAGCAAAGTGAGATGCCATTGAAGGTGAGAAAATTCCCAAATATTTTCATGGATAATTAAGAAGAAAAGATTCGCAACTTGCCTATTTCGTGGTGTTTCTCATAGATGGAGATTGTTGACGACCTTGCAAGGTTAAAAAAACGAATTTCCCTCATGCACTTTGCCAATCGATTTTGAGATCCCCTTCTGGTCCTTTATTGAAATTAATAGTCTTTGTTCAAAAAGCTTTCTTCTGACAGTGGATGATTTGGAGTGTGATGTACGTTGATGAGATCAAAAGCGGTTTGGGATTGCGGGAACTAATAAATCGGCCCACCCCCCCCAGTCCGACGGTTTCTCATTTTGATTTAATTCGTACTTTTTGATAATACTTAAGCAAGATTTTGTGAATAGCATCCGGAGTTTTTTCATCTCAAGTAGTTCCCTCCTGGATGTAACTCATCCTTATTGCTCTAATTCTCCTAAAAAACATGCTGCGAAGTTGTTAAAGATGACAGGCCATTAGTCCTCATTGGTTTTTTACAAGATCGTTTTCAAGATTTGGCTAATCGTCTGAAGATGGTAATATCTGAGCCTTATTAGTGATGTTCAATCGGCTTTTGTAATCCAACTCCGCAAATTCTTGACGGTCCTTTCATCTTAAATGAGCTTATTTCTTGGTGCAAAGCTCAAAAATCGAAAGCCAGATTTTTAAAGGATTTTGAAAGGACTTTTGATTCTGTGAATGACTTCTTAGATATTATTTGAAGAAACTTTAGTTTGCATTAAATGAGAGATGATTCAAGGATGTCTTTCGTCGGCTATGGGATCTATATCTTGTTAATGTAGCATCCGACCGCTGAATTTAATTCCACAATGGTTTGAAGCAAGGAACCCCTATCTCCTTATTGTTCATCTTAGTAAGTGGAAAGGTTGGCATTTCCTTTCAATAACATCTTAAATGTTGATCTTTTTAAGGGTATCCGATTGATGATTCAGACGTTATCATCATCTTTTCTATGACTGATGACGCAATCTTCATTGGCAAATGGGACTAAGCAAACATCCTTACCATAAGTTCTAAGCTCAATAATGCTTCTTTTTGCTTCGGGTCTTCAATCAATATTCTTGAAGATAACCTCAGGGCATTGGAGTCTCTAATGAGGAGTTCTTGTGCGCTAACATTATTGGGTGTTCTACTTTGTCCACTCCGTTCTCTATCTTGGTGTCAAGGTTGGGGAATGTCCTCCTTCCTAAGGAGAATGGCTTGGAAGAGATAATTGGTAAGTTTCTAACAGATTATCAAAATGGAAAATTAAGACTCTTTCCGTTGGTGGACGTCTTACGTTAATCAAGTCTGTCCTTACGTCCTTGCCTCTTTATCATATGTCGCTTTATAAAGCTCCTTTGGGTGTTCTTCGTGACTTGGAATCCCTTCGCAGAAAATTTTTTAATGGTGCCGATATAAATGAAAAGAGATTCTCTATGATTAGTTGGAACAAAATTTTGGCTTCTAAACAAAAAGGAGGGCTAGGTGTGTCCAGCTTCTTTGCGCTTAATAGATCCTTATTATTTAAGTGGGTTTGGAGATTTCTTTCGCAGGATGCATCCCTTTGGCATCGTCTTATTGCTGTTTTATATGGCAATCGTTCTCCTTTTGTTCACACAGGTTCGGTTTCCAGTTTATCCCCTTGGAATTGTATCTTGAAAGAGCTCAATTCTTTGTCCGCAAAAGGTATTAACCTTCTTGCGCTTTTGAAAAAGAAAGTGGGAAACGGTGCGAACACTCTCTTTTGGGAAGATTGTTGGATTAATGATGTCCCCCTTAGCAGATCTTTTCCTCGTTTATATGCGTTGGAGCTCAAAAAAGGTATTACGGTTGCAGATAAACTCATTGATGCTTCGTTTGTTGCTTCTTTTCGTAGAAACCCCCGTGGAGGGGTGGAAGAAGAGCAGCTTCACCATCTAGTTGAACTTGTTGGGTCTATATCTTTATCTCCTTCCAATGATCGATGGGCATGGCTTCTTGGATCTTCTGGTGAGTTTTCGGTTCACTCGGCTAGAACATTTATTGATGATATTCTTTTACCTTTTGTTGGTGACTTTACTAGATGGGTGAAAGTGGTTCCAATAAAGGTAAATATTTTAGCGTGGAAAGTTTGTTTGGATAAGCTCCCCACGAGACTTAACCTTTCACTTCGTGGGATTGATATTCCTTCTATTATATGCCCAAATTGTGGTTTAGCTGGAGAATCATGCTCGCATCTTTTCTACTCTTGTAATTTAGCTCGGACTTTATGGCGTAAAATTGCTCGATGGTGGGAAATTGATATTCCAGATTTTTCTTGTTACGAAGAATGGATTGCTTGGTTCAAAACTACTCGGTTTTCTAAAACTCAAAAGGAAATGCTAGAAGGGGTCTTTTATGTTATGTGGTGGATGATTTGGAAATTCCGCAACCAAGTGCTTTTTGGATCTTCTCATCCGCGTATGGAGCTTCTTTTTGATGATATTGTTTCGTACTCTTTTACTTGGTGTTCCAATAGATGTAAAAACAATATTGATTGGATTTCTTGGATGAAATGTCCTAAATCCATATCCTTGTAATTTCTAGCTCCTTGCTAGTTTTTTTTAATAATATCAATTTGCCGTTCAAAAAAAAAAATTTAATTTGTTGTAAAATTGCTCAAAAACTTATTTTTGTAATTCTTTATTGCCTTCTTTTTGCAGCAAAACTTTTTTTAGTTTGATTTTTAATTCCCTATTAAAATATATGTATGCTAATCTAGGTTTTCTACATGAAATAAATTCAAAAAATTATATAAATTTATCATAACTTGGACGCTAGGACTTGCATGAATAATTTTTTTTAGGGAAAATCATGCAAAAAGTATCATATTTTAAGCCAGTTTAAATTTTAAGTACTTAAATTATTTTTTTCTTAATTTAAGGTATCAAACTTAATTTTAAATGCAAGGTAAGGTTTTTTTACTTTTCGAAAGTAATTATTGGTCCAAATCTTTAGCCGAAATGTTTTTTAAATGCTAAATGATAATAATAATAATAATATATCACATTAGTTAACCAATTTAGCGAGAAAAATAACTAGAAACTTCTCTAAAAAAGTCGAAAAAACCTCAAAAAACCTTACTTTGCACATAAAATTAACTTTGATACCTTAAAG
>BQNB010187898.1:922-11998 GCA_026074375.1 Tanacetum coccineum
CCGAGCCTAAACGAGCTCAAGCCCGAGCTCGAGCCTAAATTAGAGCTCATTTAATAAACGAGCTCGAGCCCAATCTTTACATATAAAGCTCGGCTAGGCTCGCGAGCCTAAACGAGCTCTAGTAAATGAGCTAAAATATAAACGAGCTTTAGATAAACGATCTCGAATAAGTAAGTTTAGGAAGACAAGCTTTATTTTTTATAAGTGCATCATAAACGAGTCGAGCCCGAGCCGAGCTCGAGCTTATATATCATACAACGAGCCCGAGCTCGAGCTCAACTCTTAAGGCTCGAAACGAGCCGAGTTCGAGCTCAAGATTTTTGAAATATAAACGAGCCGAGCTCGAGCTCTGGCAGGCTCGGGCTCGGCTCGGCTCGTTTCCACCCCTAATATGGACTCTCCATTCCTGAGACTATGCTGACAGAAGCAATCAAACAATCTGAATCCTATCAGATGTTCATCAAGTATTTTACTGGTCAGATTCCCCAAAGAAGAGCAGAGGCAAAGGTTCACAAAGAAAGAAAACTACTGATGAATCTCAGGAAACTGTTGATGTATCTGAAGAGTCTGAACCTGAACCTGAATCAGTTAAGAGAAAGACTTAAAGTAAGAGAAGAGTCAAGAAGAAAGTCACACTGTCTGCTGATGACAACATTATCTATGATGATCCTGACATTGCTTTGGAGTTAGACAAGTCTATCAGCCAAACTGAAGCTAAAGAAGCAGAAGCAGCAAGACAAGTCCATGCTACTCATGCAAGGATTGTGACGGAATCTGTCCTCAAGCCTACAAGAAGAAGAAAATCAGGCAAGGTGACTTCTGATCCTCCCAAAAAGCTCAAGGGTGTTCCATCTCTTACTCCAGAAGAACAAGAGGCTGCAGACATTATGCAAGCTCTTAAGAAAAGCAAGAAGACAAGCAAGAGACAGCCAGGTACCAGAGTCTCAAGTAAAGGAACTGGTACTAAACCAGGGGTTCCCAATGAGTCCACAGTCGTCTCTGCTACCTCAAGTGAAGGAACTAGTACTAAACCAGGGGTTCCTGATGAGGAAAAGGAAATAACTGAAGAAAATCTTATTCTTGAGTGGGGATCAAAACAAGAAACTGGATACTCTGAAGAAGACAAACTTGATGATGAAGAGAAGGATGATAAGGAAGGAGATGTTGATGATAAAAATGATGAAACTGAATCTGATGAAGATGATATCTATAAGTATAAGATTCATGTGCATAAGGATGAGGATGAAGAGATGATTAATGGTGAAGTTGATGATTCTGACAAAGGTAATGAAGAGGTTACTGATGCGGCAAAGGCAGATGCTGAAAAGACTTTAGAAGTAAAGGATGATCCCAAGAAGACCGAACTCCCTCCAACAAGCTCTAGCTTATTTGTATCCTAAGGTTTTGTGATCAATTTCTTAAACTTTCTTCTGATTCTTCTTTGGTTAGTACTGTTAAGGACACTACATATGTAGAGATCAACTCATTATTAGAAGTTAAGATCCAGTCTGAAGTTCCACATACCCAGTCTACATCCATGCTTAGTTTACAAGTGTCTGTGATTTTTGAGCTTTCAGTCGTCACACCAGTACGAGAATCTCTTTTAATTGCTACTGTAACAACTCTACCTCCTCCATCTGTATCCACCACACCATCTGTACCTCAACAAACAACAACACCGATTCCCACACCAACAATTACAACCGATGCTCCAATCATCACCACTGCTGTTTCTGAATCCGATGCACTCTCTGTTGTTCAGCTAAGAGTTGCTAAATTGGAAAAAGATGTGTCTCAACTTAAGAAAATAGATCTCTCGCTAAAGCTCTTGCGCCTCCTCAAGATTAAAGATCATCTATTTAGATACTATCTTGGATGCAAAGTTGGGGATGTCTTTCAAAAGGAACTGAAGAAACCCACAACAGATCTTATTTAGAAATATTCTCTACAACAAATTCCTAAGTGACCCAAGAAACAAACACCAGCAGTTGATCTAGAACAAGAATCTAAGAAAAGTCCTTCAGAGATTCTTAAGATTAAAACAGAACAAGCTGAGAAGCAAAAGATGCTGAAGTTTACTATCAAGTCTACAGACCAGGTTGCTCTCAAAGAGTATGATCAGAAAAGCGCTCTCTACCAGACCATGCATGCTAACAAGTCTTTCAACAGAAATCTTGCTAATCATCGATTATACCATGATCTTATGGAAGCACTGATAGATGATGAAAATGTAATGGATAAGGGAGTTGTTGATACAATTTAAGACCATAAGAGAAAGCATGATGATGATGAAGACCCTCCAACTAGACCAAACCAGAGTAAGCAGACCAAGAGGAAAAGAACTAAAGATTCAGAGTCTTCAAAGAAGCCATCCACTACCAAGGAAACCCCTAAAGGTAATGCTTTATCTAAAGGCTCTAAAACCGGTAAGTCTGCTTTTGCAAAGGAACCAGTTGAAGAACCTATAGATGAGGTGGTTATAGATAACGCGGGTGATGATGATCAACCACAAGATGCTTCTAAACCCAAGACTACTAAGTACTCAAATAGGTTGGTTCAAGCAACCTCCAAGGCCTTACTCCTGATCCGGAATGGAACAAGATCAGGTTGTATGTGATCAATCCGAATAACACTTGGTTTAATGAATTGGTCTTGCCTATTTAAAAAAAAAAGGGGGGATCCTCATCTCACAATACGATGACTACTCATGGCACTCTGATTGACTTCTCCAAGTATGTATTGAATCGACTCAAAATTGATAATCTTACTCAAGATATATTGTTAGGACCTGCCTATAATCTGTTAAAAGGCACGTGTTCTAGCAGCATCGAAACTAAGAGTACCACGTGCAGAGTGTTTTAATGCTGTAACGAGACAGGCGTTGATTGGAATAATCAGAAGGAGATCGTTACCCCTTTGATCTGTCCAAACCTCTTCCTCTGCAAGGTCACCGAGGTCATCTAACCGTTGCTGCTGATTACTTCTTCAATAATGACCTGGAGTATCTGAAGTCTTCTGATCCGAAAAGGATGTTATACTTTGTCAGATTTCAACGTAGACCAAAGCTGCTCGTATGAGATTGATGGGATTAAAGAATAGATTGTTCGCCAACGATTTGGAGTCCTACCAAAGTAGGGTATGACAAAGATGCATTGAAAGGGATCAAACATTAGGGTGAAGGGCGTAAGCTATGGCACAGATCTCAGCTGAACAAGTTCTCTAAGCATAATGTGTATTCTACTAAGAAAATTCTGGGGGTGAAGAGTGTTAGTGTCAAGAAACTACACGGATATGGTGCAATTCTGGAGAGAGATCATGGTGAAAGAGTGATCGTCATGTTCTATAAGTTTACAGTAGGTGACTTCGTAGATCTACCCTAAATGACATGAAGAATGCTGCTTCTTGCTGTTCAAACAAGCTATTCACATCATGGGCAGCGATATTTGTTGACTTTATTGTGGCTCATCGTTTGTTCAAAAAGAAGTCTTGTGTTCATCAAGAAACGTGCAAGGATATTATGCGCTTGGTGTAGAGAAGTTACTAGAAGAACTCAACAATCACTCCACCTCAACAGACCTTCCGCAAAAAATAGATTTCAAAGGAACTATTCCACTCATCTCAACAGAAAACACCACCAGGGGTAATCTATGAAGACCTAACCAAACAAAAAAGAGTGATGCGGGCTGATGAGCTATACAAGTTCTCAGACGGGACGCTCAAGAAAGTTCAAGATGAGCTTCATAATAGAATACGCGATTTTCGTTTGTAATACAATACGGAGATGCCAAGGAGAAAGTGGACGGCTATTGACAGAAAAAGGTCAAAACTTATGGTCGAGCTGATTGATAAGCAGATGCATGAAAGAAGGATTCTATTTCAAAATCTTGAATGATTGGTTGGTGGCTTGGGGGGGGGGGGGGAACTCGAGACGACTACAAAATAAATGACGCGCAACCACATGAAATCATCAGGTCCAATCTCAAAATCTTATCTTGTGAATATTTTAAATATGTAGTATAGACTTATAATAGTAGGCAATATAAATAGTGTTTTAGTACGAATTTTCTAAAAATTTTCAATAAATTAATTTTTTTTCAAATTAACGTACTCAACACTATATTATATATATATATATACTACCCTCAGAAATTTAGGGGGAGCATTAAAAAATGTTCCTAATACGGCTTGTTAATAATTAGACATTTTTTTCCTGAAACCATTAATATTTGAATCAATTGATATCAAAATACTCAAGGAAAAGGATTTTTTGGACCATTTTTGATAAGGGAGAAATATATGATTAAAATATATGGCTAAAGATGTGATTTTAAGGACTCAGGTGCAAGGTTCAACCTTCATGTGCTAAACACTTTTGAATATCGATGTACATGTTGAGGAGGAGCATTACGAATGTTTTAAGGCTGAGAACAATACCAAAAGACCAACCATGTCTGTAATTAAATGGAGTTATAAGGTGGTTAAGATTAGGTATTCGTTCCCATGATCCAGCCAGAACCGATGGGATCTACCCAGGTACATTCCATTAGTTAGAATAGAAGTCCTTAGGTATGAGGAAAAAAGGAGTAAAGTGAGAAAAGGGAAAAATGCGGACTAAAACTGAGCTGACACTGGAACAAACCCAACAAGGTGTAAGTGATTGATTCTTGATAAGCATTGAAGGGGTTGAAGAATTAAAAATAAAAGTTAAGATAAAGGGTGAAAAGAAAGAAAGCCTCCTTATAATTAGGAAGAAACTAGGTCGAATACATAAAGCTGTTAGAAACACTAAAGCTATTGTATGGTATTGCATAGACAGTTGCGCAAGGACCAGTGACGCATTGACACCCCTTCCCAGCCACTCAAGGTCTCTCAAAAGACTCTTGTTTCATTTCTCACAAAGATTAAACAATTTTCTATCGGACTTTCTTACTCCGAGGCTAGTGTAGGTATTGAAAGGTAGCAAGACTGGCGCCACGCCTGCTGATTACTAAAAACAGTTGCACTATCGAGTCTAGAGCAATATAAGAGATCATCCATAAATCTCATTAGGACACTTATATGAAATATGCTTGCTAATTCACACAATGTGAAAACAAGAAATATATCAAGAGTCCTACTCATTATCCTTGTGATATTGCCAGAACATCAGAGTGATACTAAAGTACTCACAATGACGATATAAATCCTTCCATAGCCAACATCAAACAAGCTTTGAGGTAGGTGACTTGTGAGATCATACAAGGATCAAACTTGTGATAATGGATATCGATTTGGTCTAGCTTATGAATTGAGTGATGAATTTTAAAAAAGATAAAACTGTTGGTGTATTATAAAAACCATTTGCATCTTAACACACCGACTGATTTTCCTAAATCAATTTTCAATCTTATGTCCATGGTAAGCCTCACAAGGATATCTGGACATAGGAAAGCTGAATATAAATTGACGGCTTAATCGGGAAGATAGTAACTTACCAGTTCACTCTTACCGTGTTGTCTGCTTTGAGACGCTTTGGTAATGAGAACGGCTAGTGCGCTGGGAACCTGTTAGGAGATTCTTCGGAATTGTAACTGATCACAAGCAAATATTTATGACTAATTAAACAGGGAACCGTAGTTATTTCAACCATATTTCGAATGAACTGACGCAAAAGCCACTCGCTCGTCAATATATGTTGATTATCACTAACCCGCATTCATGCCAGATTCCTGAGGCGGCAGCAAGTTTCCCTCGTTGAACAAGTCGAAGTCATAACACATGCTCATACTCGACCAACATAAGTAAAAACATCATGAAAGCTCAAGTACATGTTTCAAGACTTCCGCTACTCTGATAAGTAGTATCTTCTGAATTGACAAAGTAATAAAGTTAAAGAATTTCAAGAAATTTCTGTTACTATGATATCACATGTCCTACATAAAGTGTCGAAGTGTTAAAGTTAAAGAATTTCAAGAAAGATGGTTACACACAGCTTTTAACTCAAGAAACAGTATGAGCTGTCGGTCCAAAAAGTCACAAGAACTCACAAAAGGCAAAGATTACAAGATGGCGGAAAGGAGATGATGTTGTTGATGGATCTCAAGATGCTTAAGATCAATACAAGTCATAGAAAAAGTTTACAAGCTTAAAGCCTAAAAGTCTAAAGATTTACTACATCAAGATTCACAAGATAAAGATTATGAAAACAAGACTACGAGCAAAGATTGAAGACATTCATAGAATGTAGAGCTTACATTTTTGTAAATTGGAGTGACCTCCCTTAGGGGGAGATTGTTAGAAATCAAGAAAAGACTCAATCACTACCAATATGTAATAGTAATTAGCTTGTGCAAGAATATATTGGAAACGTTACCAGCGAATTGGGTCGAACATAAGTCATCCTTATGTGTGACCGGCCATGCCATGGTATAAATACCCCTCTCCACACCTTGGAGAGGGTTAGTTGTTCAATTGGTTCTTACATAATACATTTTCCTTTCCTTTCTCTCTCTAAGTGCTACAACTCTCTTTTCTCTCTCTAAACTTTCTATCTTGTCTATTTGTTAAGTGATTTGATACATCTACAGGTTGTGTTTCTTGAGGGGTTTGTGAAGTACTTGTAGATGGTGCATCTTGATCAATTGTAGTTGAGGAAGGTGAATCGGTTGAATCAGTAGGATCTAGAGCAGCAACTGCAGGAACTGGAGAATCAACACTAGGTGGAGGATTGAAGTACTCATCAAACATTGGCTGAAACAAAATATCCCAGTCCTTCTTTGTTGGTGGGACATACGGTGTTGGAAGATGTTGGTTTGGCCGATGTACTAACTGAGTGTTCCAGGAGTCAAGTGTTGAGGCCCGGGTCCTGAACTGAATTATTAAGAATTCATCGCTGTCAGCTCATCATGTCAACTGTAAATGTTTCAGCATGATTAGATGCGGTCTCTTGTTGTTGATTCAAGTAAGGCCTTCTTTGCAGAGCATAAAACCAATGAAGATTCCAATATAAGCGTTAGGTTGTACTTGATCAACCCGAACAGCCTTCATTCAATCAAATGGTCTTTGGTATAAAGGATCCTCTCACATTCGATGACCTTATGGCTACCTCGATTGATTTCTCCAAGTATGTATTAAATCGACTCAAAATTGATAACCTTACTCAAGATATCTTGTTAGGACCTGCCTATAATCTGTTAAAAGGCACGTGTTCTAGCAGCATTGAATTAGAGTACCACTTCCACAAGTGTTTCAATGCATTAACCGACAAGCTTGATTAGAAAAATCCAGAAGGAGATCGTTACCCCTTTGATATGTCCAAACCTCTTCCTCTATAAGGTCACCCAGGTCATCTAACTTTTGCTGCTGATTACTTCTTCAACAATGACTTGGAGTATCTGAAGTCTTCTGATCTAGAAAGGACATATACTACGTCGATCATGAAGACCAAATCAGCTCGGTATGAGATAGAATGGATTGAAGACATGGTTCCCATGCTTTAGAGTCCTACCAAAGTGGGGTATGACAAAGATGCATTGAAAGAGATCAAACATTAGGGTGAAAGGTGTAAGCTATGGCACAGATCTTAGTTGAACAAGTTCTCCAAGCATAATGTGTATTCTATAAAGAAAATTCTGGGGGTGAAGAGTGTTAGTGTCAAGAAACTGCACGGATATGGTCATCTAGAAGAGATTGTGGTGATTAGAGCTGACCATCAGTTCTATAAGTTTAAAGAAGGTGATCTCGTGGATCTACACCTAAATGACATTGAAGACATGTTGCTTCTTGCTATTCAACACAAGCTATTTCACCTCACCGACAGCGATATTGTTGACTTTATTGTGGCACTTCATATGTTCACAAGAAGTCTCGTTATCAAGAAATATGTCAAGGATTTACAGCTTGGTGTAGAGAGTTACTAGAAGAAACTCAACATCACTCCACCTCAACAGACCTTTCTAGAAATAGAATTCAAAGAACTCTACACCCCGTCTCACAAACCACCAGGGGTTATCTATGAAGACTTGGTCCAACAGAAACGAGTGATGCGGGCTGATGAGCTGTACAAGTTCTCAGACCGGACGCTCAAGAAACTTAGGGATGAGCTTCATCACAGAGTACTCAATTTTGACTTAGGATACAACAAGGAGATGGAAAGGAGAATTGACAAAAAGAGCTCAGCACTTATGGTCGAGCTGATTGACAAGCAGATGCGTGAAAGAAGGATCATTTAGAATCTTGAAATATTGGTTGGTGCTAGAGAACTCGAGATGGACTACAAAACTTAATGACGCGAAATGTTACATCGTCCAGTCCAATCTCAAAATCTTATCTTGTGAATAATGTTAATCATGTATTATAGACTAATAATAGAGACAGAAAAATAGTGTTTAAGTACAATTTTCTAAAAATTTTCAATAAATTAAAAAAATCAAATTAACGTCTCAACACTGATATATATAAATATGTAAAATATAATTATAATATGTATATATATAATATTTATATAATTATACTATTGGTATAATTATATATATAGAGTATATAATATAAATGTAAAAATGTATATATGTAAATATATATATATATAACCCCTATAAATTGAGGGAGCATTAATATTGTTCATAAAACGCTTGTTAATTATTGAACATTTTTTTCCCTGAAACCAATAAAATTTGAATCATGATATCTAAAATATCAAAGATTTGACATTTTTAATAAAGAGAAAATGTATTAAAATATATGGCTAAATAAGTGATTTTAAGGAGTTTCTCAAGTGCAAGCTTCACCCTTCATGTGCTAAACATTTTCGAATATCGATGCACATGTTGAGGAGGAGCATTTCAAATGGTATAAGCTAAATAAACCAAAAGACTTACCATGGTATAATTACTTGGAGTTATAAGGTGGGTTAGGATATGTATTCGTTCCTATATCCACTAACCTGGAGGGATCTACCCAAGGACATTCCACTAGATAGTGTAAAGTCATATGAATGATATAAAGAATGAGTTAAAAGTGAGAATAAGTGGAATAGTGCCGACTGAGATGGAGCTAGTACTGGAACAAACCCAACAAGGTGTTAGTGATGAAGTCTTGGTAAGCATTGAAGGGGTTGAAGAATGAAAAAGAAAAGTTAAGATAAAGGGTGAAAAGAAAGAAGCCCTCCTTACACTTAGGCAGAAACCGGGTCAATACATATGCTATCAGAAACACTAAGCTATTGTTTGTATTGAAGATAGTCATCATAGACCTAGTGATGCAATGCACAACCCTTCCCAGCCACTCAAGGTCTCTTAAAAGACTCATGTTTCATTTCTCATGGAGATTAAACACATTTCTATCAACTTTATCACTCTGAGTTTGTTGATATTGAAAAGGTGGCAGTCTGCTCCAGCCTCCGATTACTAAAACAAATGTGCACTATCGAGTCTAGAGCCATAAAAGAGATCATCTATAAATCTCATTAGGACACTTATCCAAAATATGCTTGCTAATTCACACAATATGAAAACAAGAAATATATCAAGAGTCCTACGCATTATCCTTATGATTTTGCCAGAACATCAGAGTGATGCCTAAAAGTATTCATAATGACGATGGAAATCCTTCTAGAGCCAACATCAAACAAGCTCTTCGGTAGGTGACTTGTGAGATCCTATAAGGATCAGACTTGTGACATTGGATATCGATTCGGTCCAGCTTATGAATTGACGAATGAATTTCGAAAGAGATAAAATTGTTGGTGTGTTATAAAAACCGTTTGCATCTTAACACACCGACTGATTTTCCTAAATCAATTTTCAATATTATATCCATGGGAAGCCTCACAAGGGTATCTGGACATAGGAAAACTAAACATGAATTGACGGCTTAATCGGGAAGATAGTAACTTACCGGTTTACTCTTACCGTGTTGTCTGCTTTGAGAGGCTCTGGTAATGAGAACGACTAGTACAGCTGTGAAACACGAATTGACGGCTTAATCCACAGGCAGTATTTATACTAATCAACGGGGAACCGTGGTTATTGCAACCATATTTGACGAAGTGACAAAGCCACTTTCATCCATACATGTTGATTATCACTAACACATGGTTGCAGGTAATCCCGATGGTCGCAGCTAGTGGATCAAGACAAGTCAAGATTTATAGACACATGCTCATACTCGATCGACTTACATAAAGACATCATGAAAGCTCAAGTACATGTTTTAAGACTTCTACTACTCTGATACCGCACGTCCTTCTTGAAGCGATGAAGTGTTAAAGTTAAAGAACTTCAAGAAAGATGTTTTATTTAAGCTTTCAATCTCAAGAAAAGTATGAGCATGTTGGTCTGAAAGTACCAAGAACACAAGACGGCGACAATATATCAAGATGATGATAAGAGATTATGCTTGGTTGATGATCTCAAGAAGTTTAAATTCACATACAAGTCAAATTATATGGATTAAGCGAAAGCCTAAAGTCAAAGATCACTACAACAAATCACAAGTTAATGAGTGAAGTTTAAAGACTACGAGCTCAAGACTAAAGACAAGCATAGTATGCTGGGATTAACTTTTTGTAACATGGAGTCACCTCCCTTGACCTCCCTTAGGGGGAGATTGTTAGGAATACAAAAGTATCGGTCACTTCCATAAATATCATAAAAATAGGCTCGTAGTATAGTTTTTAAAACCTTAATAAGGTAAAATGGGCCAAATCCCACAAAAGCCCAAATAACCTCATATAGCCGGCCATAAGGGAAGTATTTATACCCTTCTTCACACCTTGGAGAGGGTTGGTTGTTTACTTGTTCATTTCTTAATCTAATTTTGCTCTATTTCCTTTCTCTCTCTAAGTGTTCAATCCTTCCACTCTCTCTCTCTAGATTTCTTATCATTTGATTGTGAGATAAGATACATCATATATTCTACAAAACAAAATAAAGTCTCTTCAATCTCAACTAGAAACTCAAAGAACGCAGTTTTTGAATGAAATTGATCGACTTTCCAGGAAATATTGCTATGCTGATCACATGAATGCAATACTTGGTGTGTACACTAAACTTGATGAAGTTACTAATTAGGAATGTGATTCTTTAGAAACTTTGGAAA
>BQNB010187899.1:0-11998 GCA_026074375.1 Tanacetum coccineum
AATGTTGGAAGTCAATATGACAGGTTGGTTGATTATGCCGGTGAATTGAGAAAAACAAACCCCGGTACCACAGTGCACTTGAGTATTGATCCTTTTGCAGATGGTACACACATGTTTAATAGTTTTTATGTTTGCTTTCACAATTTAAAAGAGGGTTGGAAAGCAGGGGTTGTAGAAAGGTTATAGGTTTGGATGGGTGTTTTTTTAAAGGGGTGTGTCAAGGTGAATTGTTAGCAGCTATTGGGCGGGATGGAAACAATCAAATATACCCAATTGCATGGGCTGTTGTACAAGTTGAGAGCACAGAAACTTGGGAATGGTTTGTTAAGTTATTAACAAAAGATCTTGGTTTAGCAGTTGGCCATGGGATCACATTTATATCTGATGGGCATAAAAGACTTATACAAGCAGTTAGGAGAGTGGTGCCAAGGGTAGAACATAGGTTGTGTGCTAGGCATATTTACGCAAACTTTAACAAGGTATACCCGGGTGTTTAATTTAGAAACCTATTTTGGCAAGCATCAAAGGCATCTTATCATAAGAAGTTTAAAAGTATAATGGAAGAAATCAAGACTGCAAGTGCAGGAGCTTATCAATATTTGGTAGATAAAGATCCATGTACATGGTCAAGAGCATACTTCAAAGAAGGAATGGATTGTTGTAACACCCCCAAATCTGGGTAGCAGCGGAATATTGAATATCCGAGGGCGTTACTTCATAGATCAATAACACAAGATATGAGAACGACCACTAACGTGTCGTTTTAAAAAGATACATTGGATTAACAAAATACTTGTTCATTACATAAGCTCATGGCTTCAAATTGTTCGACAATATAAGTAAAGATTTCGGTTTATAACAAATGTTCCCAAAATGTAATACACCCAAATCTTTAGTACTGTAGACTCTTTCCAAAATGAACCCCCAATGTATCTGAGCAACCTCGTGCCTTTTGACCCTAGAAAACATGGCTTAAAATATCAACATAAAGTTGGGAATTCATAGGTTTATGTAAATCAATAGTAGGACCGCAAGATTTCCAAGTGTATGATTAAGCAATAGATGCAAACATCATAGAAAGTAATTACGTTTTCTTAAGCTCATGACACTGAAGCTCAACATGTATGAATGCAATAAATTGCTAATAAATGCCCGTGAATGATGTTCTAACCCGCAACATCCCAAATCCGACATGGTATACGTTTGTTGTTCTGCATCCCGCACCAGGTGAGCCGCAACTCACACCAAACAGGATGTCCAATGCCCAAATAGATCTATTTATAACATTTGCGCTCGCACTCTAGCAATTGACAGTTCATGATAAAAGGGCTCAGTGGGTTATTGCTACTTAGGCAAACACGTAATCATAGTATAAAATGTACACTTGCGTCCAATTTGTAAAACAAAGCATGTTCTCACCCCAAAGATGTAAATCATTTAAATAATTGTAAAACATGGGGCTATGAACTCACCTTAGTAAATAGTCCTCTGAAAATGACAAATATATCCAAGGATAGCAAATGAATCACACCGTCAAATACCTAAGTAAATACGGTCAATCTTAGTCTACAAGTTTAGGCTAACGACTCAACGCATAAACCACAATAAATTTGCTAGTTTATATATATACTGTTATCACTTGTGTGGTGGTGTACACGTTTATTGTATTCGTTTTCCTCGTTTGCTCTTGGGAAGGTGTACGACTATATACTTTTAAGTTTACAAGGTGTTTAAGTATTAATAATAAATACACCTATTTATCATTCGCGTGACTTTAGTTATATAAGTATTCGTATTATATCACGACTAGTCCGATACCATAAGTGTTTATTTAAATCACTTAATTATATAAAATACCCTTAGGTTTTCATTATTGGCAAAAATAGTCCTTATAGTTTAAAATAGAATATTTACCGTTTACACCCCTGAGTTTCTCCATATATGATACTTATCCCCTCAATTTTACCAAAAATTACATTTAGATTCTTATGGAGTTCCGAAACAGTCCCTTAGGCTCAAGAATGGTCAAAAAACAGTAATATGAATACACTAGCAGATTTAAACAATATGCCTATCATACTAACACTGCTAGCATACTTAAAAAAACTTCTACAAACAGTACTAACTCTTAAGTTTAGGAATGTCAAAAACAGTATTGTTAATACACCAGCAGTATTAACATTATGCTAGCAGTACTATCTCTTAAGTTTAGGAATGTCAAAAACAGTATTTTTAATATACTGGCAGTATTAACAATATGCTAACAGTACTAACTCTGCTAGCAAAACTAACTCTTAAGTTTAGGAATGTCAAAAACAGTATTGTTAATATACTAGCAGTATTAACAATATGCTAGCAGTACTAACTCTGCTTAGCAGTACTAACTCTTAAGTTTAGGAATGTCAAAAACAGTATTGTTAATATACTAGCAGTATTAACAATATGCTAGCATACTAACTCTGCTATGCATACTAACTACGTTCTTTAACAGTACTGAACTCTGCTAGCAACAGTACTAACTTCTTAAGTTAGGAATGTCCAAAAACATAATGTTAATATACTAGTCAAGTATTAACATATTCTAGCAGTAGTACTAACTCTAATTTAGTTCGTATCATACACCCTTAGTGAGTTACAAATTCGTTAGAGTTTGTTTGAGCTCGTTGGACACAAGACGCGGCTATGGTCTTGCTAACTTATTTTGACATATCCCAAACAACCCTAGTTCGCATATACTATAGTGTACACATCCTTTATTGAGCAAGACGAGTTGTTAAGTATTATGATACGTGACATGAAAGTGTTTTTGTTTCCAAAGGAGTTATCAAACCTCTCGGTTAAATATTTTACGTGTGCATGTCATATTTAAACATTCATACTTATATATGTTATGTGCCTTATGGCTTTTGGTTCACCACACAAGTCTATATATGTTGTATATTGTAAGACGTGGACATGGGTTGTGTCATGCTAAGCACGACCCATGTTTAACTTGTTAACACATAATAACCGTGCCTTACGACACATGAAACCTGAATATGAACGTAGGCTAAGACACTTACAAGGGTCCTAGCTTCTTGAACGTGTGTGTCATGTAGTCGTGTGGAAACTCTACTTGTATACCCTAAGCCTTAGTTTAAACCGAATCTTTCTTGCTTTCAAACACTTAAACGTATAACCTTAGCTCATAGACTACTAGGTTATACCTTAAAACTCTTTGGTTGTGAGTTGTGGTGTCGTGTCTGTGAATTTGTGTCTCGGCTGTGGTGACCCGAACGAAGAGAGGAAAACAATATGGTTTATTTGGTTTAGTGTTTGTGTGTTTATAAGTTTCAAGAGGTGTTAAGTGTCAATGTGAGTGTGTATATATATAGGCATGAGAACTAGTTACATATTCCTAGTCCCAAACAAACCAAAACCGGCCCTAACTGGATGGTTTTGTGGTTTCTAGTTAGCCTCACATTATTTCTTGTTAAACCACTCAGGTACATTTCTTAATTACATGATCTAAGTACAAGATTTACCAAGATTTAACAAAAGCTTAAGGTTTGTGTATGTACATGCATGTTGCCGGGTATCCAAGGGAGGAAAGAGAGCAAAATGGTTATTAACCATTGTGTATTTGCTCAATCTAGGGACATGTTGTACAAGGTTTAATTACATACGATTTGTACATGTACTTAAGGATCATTAGAAAGATTTCTAGGTGATTTGTGTGTACATAATGTAGCCGTGGGTTTCCAAAGAGAAAGAAGGATCCAAAGTGATCTTTAACCAATGTATATTAGCTAACTAGAGACATGTTATACAAACCTTAATTAAAACTTAGATGTACATGTACTTTAGTGTAAGTCTTAAGGATTTTCTAGTTATCTTTGTCCCCATATTCGGCCTTAGTGGGGTATTAACACAAGATTTGATTAAATTTTGTGTTTAAGGTTTAAAAGTGGTTATTGGTTTGAGTCTTGGTAAGTCTAGGTATTTTCGGGGTGTGTCTAAATGTATTTTATTGCGAAACGTAAGCCTTTTAAGTGACCAATAAAAATTAAAACATGAAAAGTTAATAATTATCTTCTTAATAATTATATAACACTTGTTTGACGTAAACCTTAATTTATTTGGTGACCATTTACGTTAAATGATTATTTATAGTCTACGCGATTTAGCTTAAAAGTTAATTTAAAAGTAAACGCGTATTGGACCAAAATAAATAGTGACGAATAATAGGAGTCGTAAAATGACCTGAAATTGAGAAATGTTACAATTGTGATGCAGTTGAAAATGGACTTAGTGAATCGTTTAACTCCCATATAAAGGATGCGAGGCGAAAACCAATAATTGGAATGCTTGAAGACATCAGATCATATGTCATGACAAGGAATTACATGCTAAGGAAGGAATGTGAAGATTAGAAAAGTGAGATTTGCCTTAACATCAAGAAGGTTTTGGAGTTGCATAAAAAAATACAAAGGTATGTTTTTTATAATTGTAGTTGAAAAAATATATCGATATAATTTGACCTAATTGCGTACTTGAATTTTATTGACAGGAAATGGAGTTTGAGTCCAAGTGGACGGCATCAGTTTGAAGTAAGGCAAGGGAATGGTATAGAAGCATTCTGTGTGGACTTAGAGAAGAGGGAATGCAGTTGTAGACAGTGGCAGGCGTACCATGCCCTCATTCAATCACAGCCATGTATTTCATTAACACAAATCCTTATGATTATGTTAGTGAATCATTTAAGGTAAGCACATACAAAAGTATTTACGCATTCAATATTTTGCCAGTCGGTGGTATGAATATGTGGAGGAAAATAAAACATGTTCCATGTAAACCACCTTTAGAAAGAAGGATGCCAGGTAGACCCCCTGTGAATAGGAAAAAGGATAAATGATGAAAAACCAAAAACATGTAGCAAGGCCTCCAAGATCAATGACATGTAAAAATTATGGTGAAACTGGTCATAACAAAAACGATTGTGAAAAACCTAAGGTACCTGATGAACAAGCTAACCCACCTAATGAGCAAGCTAATCCGCCTAGTCAACAAGCTAATCCACTAAAAAAGAAGGGCAGACCTATGGTTAACGACCCAGTGAATGCTAGAGTTCCTAGTCAAAGTATGGATAAATTTGTGACTGCTAGAGGTGGTATATGGATGGGTGGAACCAGTGCTAGTGGTTCTAACAGGGGAAGGGGAAGTGCTAAGGGTTCAAATAGGGGAAGGGGAAGTGCTAGTGGTTCAAACAGTGGAAAGGGAAGTGCTAGTGGTTCAAACAGGGGAAGGGGAAGTGGAGCTAGTGGATCAAACAAAGTGGTGGTGACAAAACCAGTTGTAAGTGTTAAAACTATGTCTTTTATTTTTTCTTTAATTATTTAAAACTCTCATTAATTCACAAAATATACAGGTTGAGAGATACATACTCCTTGATGAAGATGACTTGGTTGATATACAAGTTGAGGAAGAAGTTGATACAAGATATGAAAATGTAGCTTCTGAAGCCGCTGAACAAGATGAAAAAAAGGATGAGGCTGCTAGGCTTAAAAAGAGGACGAGACATATTTTGTAAAAACACAATCATGCTCTAAGGGAAAGGTATATACTTATAATAACCATCAGTTTGTAATTGCTTAATTCATTTTTATGTTCTTCTTTTGGTTTTCTCGTGTTTTATTTACTCAGTTACTTTTTGGTTTCATAGTTACCAACCTTTTTGTTTTACCTTTTTGTAGGATCATTAGGGCCTTCTTGGTTGAAGAACAAAATATCTTGAAGAAAGTGTTGAAGATTCAAAAGCAAAAGGAAAAGACCTCCACAAGAATTAGATTTCTAGTACTTTTACTGCATTATCAAACCTAGTTCAATACTCTTATTTACTGCATTGTCAAACCTGGTTCAATACTCTTATTTACTGCATTAGCAAACCTGGTTCAATACTCTTATTTACTGCATTATGGTACTACTATTTTTGTAGTTTGGTACTTCTACTTTTAATGCATTATGGTACTTTTTTTTGTATCTGCACTATTTACTGCATTTTTTTACCCGTTTGACTTATTCCTATTCAAATTAAGAAATACATGCTGTTATGGTGCTTCTATGTTGTTTGCTAACATATTGATTTTGATTATGTCATATTTTTCCTTAGTATAATGTTGTACGGGCTTTCAAAACGGGTCAGTTATGAAAATGGGTCAGTTTTGAAGATGGGCCAGTTTTGAAAATGGGTGTTTGGCAATAAAGATTCAATTATGTTGTTTGGTTATGCAAGAAAGTGGTGTTTGGCAATAAGTTTCAGGTGTGCTAAATGGCAATAACTTTCGATATGATTCAGGTTTTTACTTTTTATCTGACCTTAACTTGTTTAATATTTTTTTTGTATATCCAACCGGCAATAATGCACAACACCAGACGTTAATCAAAAGGCTGCACACTGATAACCTGCAAATCAAAAGGCTGCACACTGAATGTTCATGGAACTCATAATCTCCAAAAATCACAGGAAGCTGTCCATGGAACTCATAATCTCCAGGAGACAGGAAGCTGTTCTGAACCACTGAACCAGGAGACAGGAAGCTGTCCATGGAACTCATAATCTCCAAAAATCACATCGGTTATCCCGTTTCCTTCATTGCCAGGCAACCACGCAGCAGCTAATGCATCTAATTTTTCTAGCACTGATTGTTCCACTACCTCTATTCCATGTGGCGGTCCAACCTCCACACTAGAAACCAAGATCATCTGCATATTTTCCAGCGACAAGAACCCTTTTCGCATTTCTATCTAATGGTATTTTTATTCTTTTGTAGGTATTGGCAGCCTATTGTCTATTTTGGGTTCCATTTGTTTCTTTCTGATACTTATTCATGCTACATATGCTGATAAAAGGGTCATGAAAGAGGGGCATATTTTAGCTTTGGGTGTCTGTAATAGTTTTTTTGTTTTGTTTAATATAAGTCCTAAAATGTTTTGCTAAAATGTTGTTACTTGTATTTTCATCCATAGTTGCTAGTTTTGTACATGTATCTGTTTGATAGGGTGAAGCAAACATTGGTCTAATGCGTAGGTTTTTGGCTTTGATTTGTGTGGGTAGTCGGGGGGGGGGGTTCGTTGGTGAGTTACTGAATCGTGTGATGGAAGTTCTTAAAGTAAGGGGCAGGGAGTTTTTTACATTTAGATAGATTTGGTTAGTATCCGTACTTGGATGTTCCATACTTCTAGTTGCTATATAGTTTATGCGTGTAAAACTACAAATACAAGTGTATATGTCTTTTAGCTGTTTGATATCGTACTCAACTTGATCTGTTAGTGGTATCATTTCTTGTTTTATCTGTGAATTAATAATTATGTGATCACAGAAAAAACAAAGCTTACCTACATGTTCAAAAATTTATATATCGACGAGTTCATAAATGCCTACCCATGGTCTACCTATAGCGTTAGTAGCAAGGTTGATGGGGGTTTGTTCCGTTCCCTGTTGTTCCGTTCGTAAACTTCTCTCTTTTATCTTTTCCCGGGTCATCTAAATTCAAACATTTAACACATAATTAATGCTATGTCATTGTTTTTATTCAAGGTCTCTGATCACCCGATCCTCAGCAACCTGTGAACGAAACCCAGCCCCATCAAATTATTAATCATAGGCTAGTAATTTATAGAATGTAAAAAAAAAAGTTAATGTTTTTATAATGGGGCCTTTAATGTCAGTTTTTAACAAGCTTAAATTTTTAAGATATGTTTGGTGCTTATTTTTCCTGGTATTTTCTTATTTGTCCTTGATTATCATTTCTCTTAAACTATTTCATCAAAATTAAGTCTTAAGTAAATCTGTCTTAGCCTAAAACTGGTTTTCTAAAATCTAAAGGGGTGTTTGGCATTGGGTTCAAAATGGGTTAACAGAGGCTAAAAGTTATTTTTGGCCTTTAAGTCAGTTTTAACCAGCTTAATTTTAGTCTATAAGTTAGTTTAAATTAGTTTTTAAAGTTTAAAATTCTAGTTTAAGGTTAATTGTAACCATGTTTTGAATATGTGGCCATGTTGCCTTTTAATCTAGCTTATTTGGCTTGATTTTAATTTAGTGCTTATAAGTGTTATTTTTATGCTTGTTCTTAGTTTAAAATGCAGTAAGAATAGGTTAGTTTAAGTGTGCATTATGTTTTTAGTCAAAACCTGTCAAGTTTTCTAAGTATATTTTCAAAGTTAAAAGTCTTTTTTTCAATCTCAATTTTATGTTAGTTAAAGTTGTTTTTAGAATCTAAAATTGATAGCATAGGTTCTTTACATATACTAGTTTATCTGTTTAAGCTTTTTGTGGTTTTAGAACAGCTTATACTAGCTTATTTTTAAGGCTGCAAAAGCCAATTTGTCTTTTACAAAACCTTTGAAAAAACCAAAAATATTGTGTAATCAGCCTTTTCAATTATCTTTTCATAGCTTATCTGAATTTCAAAATGTTTTTTCTTTGCTTTTTCTTAAAGTTCATAGTTCCAGCTTAATCTGTTTGTAGCTTTTAGACCCATAAGGATAGCTTATGGGTCTTATAAATTAGCTTAAAGTTGCCTCATGAGGCTGTTTTTGGTTGTATTTTAGCCAAAGTTCTTGTTTGCTTATTTTAGAGTTTAAGCTGTTAGGTTTGCATATTTTTAGTTTAGATTTACTTATTAAGTTAGGATTAAGATACTATCAACTTATTTTGTTGTTTCATTAGCCAATTTAGTTTTTAAAAGCTTAACAGTTTAGTTAAAGAACACTTAGCTTAAAACTTAGTATTCTGTCACTTTAAGTAGTTCTTTTCCAGCTTATTTGTAGGATTTACAAAAAGTTTCTATTTTAAAGTTTGTTATTTTAGCTTATTTTATAAGTTTTTAAAAAGAAAAATAAAAAAAATGTTTTGTAAAAAAGAGTGGTCACAGGGGTCGAACCTGTGACCTCCCCTTTAACATACCAACACATTTAACACCACACCACACTACCACCAGCACCAGTAGGGCCATCTGGTCACTACTTGCACAATTTAATATTTAACCCTTTTAGCCCATTTTAGCTTACTTTCAGCTTATTTAGATAAGCTGTTCGACCCAGCTTATTTTTATTAGGATTAGTTTAGTTCAAGCTACTTTTCATAATTTTTTCAGAATTTTCTCATGTAGTTTAGTATTTTTAATTAATTTTTTAGATTAAAAGTGTTTTTAATTCATAATAAATAATATAAAAGTCAAAAAATATAATTCTTTTTTTAAATTTTCTTTTATCATTTAGGATTTATAAAAATTAAATTTTCATTTTATGGTCTAAATTTTAGAATTGAGTTTTTTTAAAGAACGGGTTTGGATTCCCGTTATCGTTTTTAGGTTTAAGCGTTTATTTGCTTTCGTTTTTAGCGTGCCTTTACTTGTTTTAGCATATTATTAGTAGAAATAGATAACCAAATCCAATTTGTGATATTAAAGCATTGTTCCACAAACGTTACCTCGATTTTCAAATTCGCACCTCGTCGGGACACGATCCGGGAAGGTTTTTAGGGATTTTACTTTGGGTAAAAGTAATTTTCCTTTAAAAAGTCCTCTTGGAATACTTCTCTTACTATTATTGATATTTTTGAGATAATTCTTATTGTTATATATTTATATTTGTTATATATATTTATATATACTAAAGGAATTATTTTAAGAACCAGTAACTTCAGCCGATAAGCTACCGGTCCAACACACGCTATTATTTCAAACGGTCCCACATATCGTGGTGCCAGCTTTCCTTTCTTACCAAATCGTACCACTCACTTCCATGGAGATACCTTAAGTAACACTCGATCTCCAACTTTGAATTCAAGAGGCTTACGCCTCTTATCAGCATAGCTTTTCTGGCGACTCTTTGCAGTTTTCAACCTTTCCTTAATCTGAATAATCTTTTCTGTCGTTTCTTGCACAATTTCTGGTCCAATAAGCTGACTTTCTCCCACTTCAGTCCATATAACGAGGGATCTACATTTACGCCCGTACAGAGCCTCGAATGGTGCGCACTTAATGCTTGTGTGGTAATTGTTATTATAAGAAAACTCAACCAACGGGAGATAAGTATCCCAACTGCCACCAAAATCCGTAACACAAGCTCGAAGCATATCTTCCAGCGTCTGAATAGTACGCTCACTCTGACCGTCGGTCTCAGGGTGATAAGCCGTACTCATGTGTAGTTTTATACCCAATGCCTTCTGAAGAGCTTGCCATAAGTGTGACGCGAATCGACCATCACGGTCTGAAATAATTGACACCGGTATACCATGTCTTGCTACAATCTCATTGATATAAATCCTTGCTAGCTTCTTCGTTTTGTAATCTTCACGAATAGGTAAGAAGTGAGCCGACTTGGTCAATCTATCCACTATGACCCAAATCGCATCATACCCACTACTGATTCTAGGCAACTTTGTGACTAAGTCTATTGTTATCTTTTCCCATTTCCACTCAGGGATTTCTGGTTGCTGAAGTAATCCTGAGGATTTCTAATGTTCGGCTTTAATCTTAGAGCACATAAAACACCTGCTAACGTACTCAGCAATGTCTTTCTTCATACCAGGCCACCAATACAAGTCTCTCAAATCATAATACATCTTATCCGCACCCGAATTTACTGAATATCTAGAAGTATGAGCTTCATCCATGATTAATTTCCTTACACCACCAACTGATGGAATCCAAATACGATCGAAGAAGTAAATTCCACCAATATCTCGTCGCTTAAAGTGTGTTTCTAATCCTCTTAGCCATTTAGCTGTGGCTTTGAGATCCTTGGAAGCTTCGCCTTGTGCTTCTAAAATCTTAGTCTTAAGTCCAGAATGGATAGTAATACTCATAGCACGTACTCGCCTTGGCTTGAGCCTTTCTTTTCTACTCAAGGCATCTGCCACCACATTTTCCTTGCCCGGGTGGTATTTGATCTCACATTCGTAGTCACTGAGAAGCTCGATCCACCGCCTTTGGCGCATATTCAACTCTTTCTGGTCAAATATGTACTGGAGACTCTGGTGATCAGTGTAGATAACACTTTTCGTCCCATAGAGATAATGTCTCCAGATTTTAAGGGTGAACACCACCGTACCCAATTCCGGTCGTGGGTTGTATAATTTTTCTCATGCGTCTTCAACTGTCTTGATGCATACGCTATCACTTTGCCTCGCTGCATCAGCACGCACCCAAAACCTTGTTTCGATGCATCACAATAGACCACAAAGTCGTCTGGTCCATCGGGGAGTGCTAACACTGGAGCATTGCATAGCTTCTCCTTCAGAATGCGGAAATCTTCATCTTGCTTATTGCCCACACATATGTCTTATTCTTTTGAGTCAACAGGGTAAGGGGTTTGGAGATCTTGGAGAAATTCTCAATAAATCTCCGGTAGTAACCCGCCAATCCTAAAAATGAACAAATTTCAGTTGACGATTCAGGGGTCTTCCAGTTCTTGACCGACTTAACCTTGCTAGGATCCACATGGATACCGTCACGGTTGACCACATGTCCTATGAACTGGACTTCTTGTAACCAAAATTCGCACTTTGAAAATTTGGCGTATAACTTCTCTTTCTTGAGTAAGTCTAAAATTGTCTTCAGGTGGACTTCATGTTCTTCTTCTGACTTTGAGTAGATTAAGATGTCGTCAATAAACACAATTACGAATTTGTCCAAATACGGCTTGCAGACGCAGTTCATTAAGTCCATAAATATTGCTGGTGCGTTTTTCAGCCCAAATGGCATAACTGTGAACTCAAAATGCCCATATCGGGTTCTAAATGCGGTCTTTGGTATATCTTCTTCTCGAACTCTTAACTGATGATATCTTGAACGAAGATCTATCTTGGAGAAACAACATGCACCTTGTAATTGATCAAACAAGTCATCAATTATAGGGAGAGGTTAGCGGTTCTTTATAGTCAACTTATTTAATTCCTTATAGTTAATGCACATTCTCATCGCACCGTCTTTCTTTTTGACAAAAAACACGGGTG
>BQNB010187900.1:0-11998 GCA_026074375.1 Tanacetum coccineum
TGATTGTGGAGCCTAAGGACACTTCAAGAGGGAATGTCCCAAGTTAAAGAACAACAACAACAACCGTGGTAACCAAGTTGGAGGTGGAAATGCTCCAGCCAAGGTGTATGCGGTAGGGCATGCAAGGACAAACCCAGACTCCAATGTCGTTACAGGTATGTTCCTTCTAAACAACCGCTATGCTTCTATCTTATTCGATACTGGTGCCGATAGAAGTTTTGTATCCACTGAATTTAGCTCCCAAATTGATATCACACCAACAACATTAGATCACTATTATGTCATTGAACTAGCCGACGGGAGAATAATTAGGTTGAACACTATCCTTATGGGTTGTACATTAAATATCCTGAACCACCCATTCAACATAGACTTAATGCCAGTAAAACTTGGTAGTTTCGACGCTATAATTGGTATGGATTGGTTAGTAAAGTACCAAGCAATCATTGTGTGTGCCGAGAAGATCGTTCGTATCCCCTGGAGAAATGAAACATTAATTATTCACGATGACGGAAGCAACCGGGGATACGAGGCTCGTCTACACATTATCTTGTACACCAAAACACAAGAATACATGCTAAAAGAAGTCCGCATTTTGGCACATGTGACTACAAATGTACACCAAAACACAAGAATACATGCTAAAAGGATGTCCAGTCTTTTTGGCAAACGTTAATACAAAGGAGGCGGAAGACAAGTCGAAGGAGAAGCGACTTGAGGATGTACCCATTGTTCGAGAATTTCCCAAAGTTTTTCCTGAAGACTTGCCGGGTCTTCCTCCGACTCGACAAGTGGAGTTTCAAATTGATTTGGTACCTGGTGCTACACCTATAGCATGGGCACCTTATCGATTGGCGCCTTCCGAAATGAAAGAGTTGTCGGAGCAACTGAAAGAGCTGTCAAGAAGAAAGACGGATCATTCAGGATGTGCATTGATTACCGGGAATTGAATAAACTAACGGTGAAGAACCGTTATCCACTCTCAAGAATTGATGATTTATTTGATCAGCTTCAAGGGTCGAGTGTCTACTCGAAGATCGGCCTAAGGTCGGGTTATTACCAACTGAGGGTTCGAGAAGAAGACATTCCAAAGACCACTTTTAGAACCCGTTACGGCCATTATGAATTTCAAGTTATGCCGTTTGGTTTAACAAATGCACCTGCCGTATTCATGGACCTTATGAATCAGGTGTGCAAACCATATTTGGATAAATTTGTAATTGTCTTTATTGATGATATTCTAATATATTCGAAGAACAAGCAAGAACACAAAGAGCACCTTAAGTTAATCTTAGAGTTGCTTAAGAAAGAGGAGTTGTATGCCAAATTTTCCAAGTGTGAATTTTGGATTCCTAAAGTACAGTTCCTCGGTCACGTAATTGAAAGCCAGGGTATTCACGTGGACCCCGCCAAGATTGAATCCATTAAAGATTGGGCATCTCCTAAGTCACCAACGGAGATTCATCAATTTTTAGGTCTTGCTGGGTATTATCGAAGATTCATCAAAGGATTTTTAAAGATTGCCAAACCAATGACCAAGCTCACTCAGTAGAAGGTCAAGTTTGAGTGGGGTGACAAATAAGAAACAGCGTTCCAACTGTTAAAGTAGAAGTTGTGTAGTGCACCAATTCTGGCTTTACCTGAAGGAAGCAAAGATTTTATCATATACTGCGATGCTTTGATCAAAGGTTTGGGCGCTATGTTGATGCAAACAGAGAAGGTGATTGCTTATGCATCACGACAACTGAATATTCATGAGAGGAACTATACGACTCATGATTTGGAACTTGGAGCAGTAGTGTTCGCTCTAAATATTTGAAGGCACTATATGTATGGAACGAAGTGTACCGTGTTCACTGGTCATAAAAGTTTACAGCACATACTAGATCAGAAGGAATTGAACATGAGACAACGTCGTTGGTTGGAGTTTCTTAGTGATTATAATTGCGAGATTCGTTATCACCCCGGGAAAGCAAATATCGTCGCTGACGCCTTGAGTAGGAAATAATGAGAGCCACCATTAAGGGTTCGAGCCTTAGTCATGACTATAGGTTTGATCTCCCTAAACAAATTTTGGATGCTCAAACTGAAGCACAGAAACCAAAGAACATCAAGAACGAAGATGTTGGAGGCATGCTGGTTGAAAATTCTAAGGAACCAGGGAAGCTTAGAACAGAAAAGTTAGAACCCCGTACGGATGGAACTCTATGCTTTAATGGCAGGAGTTGGTTACCATTTATAGTGAATTGAGGACTGTGATATGCACGAGTCTCACAATCAAAATACTCTATATTCATCCTGGTTTCTGACAAGATTACCAAGATATGAAAGAAGCTATATTGTGGCGCCAATATGAAAGCCGACATCGCCACCTATGTTAGCAAATGTTTGACTTGCGCTAAGGTCAAGGCTGAACATCAGCGACCATCAGGTTTGTTGGTTCAGCCCGATAAACCTCAATGGAAGTGGGACAATATCACCATGGATTTTGTCACGAAGCTTCCTAAGTCATCGCAAGGCTACGACACTATTTGGGTGATTGTTGACCGACTCACTATGTCTGCAATCTTCGTACCGATGAGAGAGACTGATCCTATGGATAAACTTGAAAGAATATACCTAAAGGAGGTTGTCACGAGGCATGGAATACCTCTCTCGATTATTTGTGATCATGACCCTAGGTTCGCATCAAATTTCTGGAGGTCACTTCAGAATGCTTTGGTACTAAGTCCTTGGATATAAGTAACTGCGTACCCTTCCACAAATCAGATGGGCCAAAGCGAGAGGACATATTCAAACTCTCGAGGATATGTTACGTGCTTAAATTTGTGCAATCGACTTTGAAGGGTTGGGTTAACCATTTACCATTATCGAGTTCGTCATATACAATATCTATCACCTAGCATCAAGGCTGCACCATTTGAAGCACTTTATGGTCGAAAGTGTCATTCACCCATTTTTTGGGCCAAGGTTGGAGAAGTTCAACTCACTGGTCCAGAAATAGTGCAAGAAACAACTAAAAAGATCATTCAAATCAAGCAGAGAATGCAAGCTGCTCGCGATCGACAAAAGAATTACGTGGATCTAAAGCGTAAGACAATGGAGTTTCAAGTTGGGGATAAAGTTATGCTTAAAGTCTCGCCTTGGAAAGGGGTCGTATATTTTGGCAAACGGGGGAAGTTAAACCCTAGGTATGTTAGACCTTTCAAGGTGTTAGAAAAGGTTGGAGAGTTGCCTCAACAATCATGAAGCTTCCCAGAAGAGCTGAGCAGGGTTATCAATACATTTTCATGAATCCAAACTGAAAAAGTGCTAAGCCGACGAACCATTAGCCAGTCCGTTGGAGGACTCATTTTAATGACAAGATTCATTGTGGAGGAACCTGTGGAGATCACATTGTGAAGTAAAACATTTGAAACAAAGAGCCCGCATATCAGTTATATCAAGGTCGATGGAACTCCAAGAGAGGTCCTGAGTTTACATGGGAACGTGAAGATCAATTTCGGAAGAAATACCCACATCTCTTTACAAAGACCACACCGTCGTCAAGTGCCGCATCTTAAGCCTTGAAGACAAGGCTCACTTAATGGGGGGGGGGAGACTATAACACCCTGTGTTTTAGGGTTATGCACGTCGTCAATAAATTCACTATTTATTTTTAGTATTGTACGCGTTTGCTTTTAAACTGTAAACGTTAAGTTAAATCGCGTAAGCTAAAAATTATCGTTCATTGTAAACGAGCATCAAACGATTAAACGTTTTACATCAAAAAATGTTAAAGTAATTAATATTTGAGATAATAATTATTGACTTTGTTCATTGTATTTTTATTGGTTGCGTAAATTGATTACGTTTCGCGATAAAATACGTTTAGGCATTCCCGGAACCACCAAAACTTTTCTACGCTTCAACAAATACCCACTTTTATACCCAATACTCAAAAATCACAAAAATATATCATACATATGCATATATGGCCGGATTTGGACACAAAGATGCAAAGAAATATCATAGAAAACACATTTCCTTATTATCATGGGATGTTCTCAACTATTAGGGAACATCTACCCATTTTCTTATTACCTTGACCAAAGACTTCCTTAAATTACTCTAAGTATTCCTTGGACTAGTCTTAGGGTATATAATTCTTTAGCAAGTGTAAGTAACACATACATGTAACATTTCTTCAAGTGAAAAACATAAAATCCTCTCTTTTGCTCCTTATTAACCCACGGCTCAAAAACCCCCATACAAACCATCCATACAAAATTTTATTACAACATTTACACACATACCTACATCATATCTAAGATGTCTTAAGTTGTTTGCAAGGCTTGGTTAAGCATTTACAAGTATTAAAGCAAGAAAAGCAAGATTAGGGTTTCTAATTGGAATTAGGGTTTTCAAGTTGTGCAAGCTTTGGTTTATCATCTAAACTAGGGTTTAGATATTGTGGTTCATCATATTACATCATATTAAGGTCATCTAAAACACTTTATGTCTTTACATTTATCATTTTATGTGTATATATGTTCTATTTAGCAAAATCACCATTTAGGATACTTTTGAACATGTAAAATGGATTTTTTACTTGTGATCATTGTTTCATGAACGTTTTCATATGTCTGAGGTTGTTAATCATGTCATTAAGAATTATGAGTATTGTACAATGGTATTTAAGTATAAAATGTATAAGTATAAACTAGTTGTTATAAAAAGTTACTTATACATGTCATAAGCAAATGAGTATGTAAACTTGTGATCTTGTTAACTTGGACATTTCATGGACAATGATGGACTTAGGGACCCTAGGAATGTAATACATGTGATAATGAGTGGGGTAATAGATTTGTTACAAGATGGTTAAGCTAAAAAGTATAAAATCAAGTTTAAAACATGTTTTTAACACAAACCTCTAAACTTTCTGTTTTGGTTCGAAAAATAAGGTATACTTTTTATATTTTTATAAAATAGTACGTCTCATGACGATTCCAAAAAGGTAAGAAACTCAAAAAACGGATTAATAACAAAAAACGATACGTAGTTTACGAGTTACACGTTAATTAAACCCGATATAAAAGAGATTTTATAAAAACAAGTTATAAAATACTTCTAATATATAAAGTTTACTATATTTCACAGATGACACTTATTTTTAGGATCCCAAAACAATTCGAATCATAATTTTTGGATCAATAACTAAAGAGTTATGAATTACGCGAGTTTATATACTTAAACGTATAAAAATACTTTTATAAAACTTTTTTTATAAAAGTTACTATTCATGTTAGTAAAATACATTTTGAAAACATCATTAATATGATAGAGCTTTTAATAACAAAGACGTGCTCGAAAGAATCGCTAAAAACGGAGCTATAACAGATAAAATACGACATTTACGGGTTTTACGATAACTAAAACTATAAAAATAATTTTATAAACTGGTGTGAACAGTAAAAGTACTATGAAAATAAAATATTTTGATGGCTCATCTTAATACGAAAGAGTGGGCATAAGAAACGTAAAAATCGGGCTTAAAACGCGAAAGTTACGTTGTTTTTACTAAAGCGGCATTTACAAACGTTTTTACTCTATAAATGCGATTTCACTAAAACGATTAGATGGTGATGTAGCTATATAGGATTATATATGGTCTTAGTTAATCAAAGTGCTTAGTGCCTAAACAACCTATATTAGATTAGGTTGCATTCGATCGATACCGTGACGCATTATCTGTAGTGATATACATTGTTGATTGTTCATTAACTGAAGGTGAGTTTATAGCCCCACGTTTTACATGATTTGTTTTATAAGTTTTTAGGGTAAGAAACATGCATTGTTTTATAATTGGACACAAGTGGATAAGTTTTACATTATGATTACGTGTTGCCTAAGTAGAGATAACCCAAGTTGAGCCTATTATCATGAACTGTCAATTACTGGTTTGTGAGAGCGAATGTTATGAATAGATCTATTGGGATTGACATCCCCGTTCGGGTGATTAGATATCACTGGGCAAACGAATGTATACCATGTCGAACATAGGATGTTGCGGGTTAGAACATCACCACGGGCAATGTAGGCCATTTAAATGGTATTCATTTATGTCGAGCTTCAGTGTCATGAGCTTAGGGCAACGTAATTACATTTATATGATGTCTGCATCTGTTGCATTATCATACACTTGGGAAATCTTGTGGTCCTACATCATACGATTTATCAAACCTATGAATTCACCAATATTATTGTTGACGTTTTAAAGCAATGTTTTTCAGGAGGTCAATAAGCACGAGGTGTAAGGGATACATTGGTGGTTTTGATTTGGATATCATGCATTAAAGATTTTGTCGCATTACATTTTGTATATATGTTATGGGCTAGAAATCTTGTGTTATTGATCTATGAAGTAACACGCCCCGGACCCTTATTCCGCTGCGACCTAATTTGGGGGTGTTACACAACATGTTATTGTGCTCGTTATCAAGCGAGACCAACTGAAAAGCACCTTAGGGAGGTTAAACGGATCTTTCGGTACCTTAAGAATACCATTAACATGGGACTCTGGTATCCGAAGGACACCGACTTTTATCTAACTGCTTTTTTAGATTTAGATCATGCAGGTTGTCTCGATTCACGTAAGAGCACATTTGGTGGCATAAAATTTCTAGGTGGTGATAAGCTAGTCGTCAAAGAAGCAGGACTGCAATTCAATGTCTTTAGCAGAAATCGAGTATGTGTCTCTATCTGCGTGCTGCACTCAAGTTCTATGGTTAAGAACTCATCTCACAGATTATGGCTTCTACTTTGATAAAATACCTATGTATTGTGATTCAAAGGCAGCCATAGCCATCTCGTGCAATCCAGTCTAGCATTCCCGCACCAAGCACATTGATGTCAGATATCACTTCATAAAGGAATTGGCTGAAAAGGATATTGTTGAATTATTCTTTGTCGGAATTGAATATCAGTTAGCTGACATCTTTACTAAAGCCTTACCCGAAGATAGGTTTAAGTATCTCGTCAGACAACTCGGTATGAGATGTTTGACTCCAAAGGAACTGGAGGTTCTGACAAACAAATCTGCTTGATCCATCAAACATCGAATTTGTAAATATTTTTATTTTGATTTATAAATATTTTTGAAAAAAGAAAATACAAAAATATAAAACCAACAAAAAGATATAGAAAAATATAAAATCTATAAAAACAAAATACAAAATCAAAAAATTTTCCAAAAAATACAAAAATAATCTTCTCGACATGTCTCTTGGAATCGATAACATTTACGTACCTAGAAATGTCGATGACACGGGTGTGTAAATGAAGTTCAAGCAAGAGTTCAAACGTTTCAAAACATGTTTATTTCAAATTTCTTATTTATTTTGAAAAAAAACTTTTTTTTTTATGTGCAAACAGTACATAACTATCGGACCTCAATTTAAGGAAAGTGTATCTTTAAAGATACAATCTTATCCTGTCATGAAAAGTCAAATTTCTCGGGTCCTTGGGCCCCTATACAAAAACATTCAAAAATTTTTGAGCTCATAGACATTGGCGTACAGTTACTTCTGACTGTAACCCGAACCCAAATGTCACAAGAAAAGTAAGCGCATTGAAGCAAATACTTATGCTTACTCTAAAAATAGAATAGAAGTCTTTTATCATGGTTTTTAAAAATCGTTGAACATAATTTTTCAAAAAGAACTTTCAGTGTCAAATTGTTTACAATATAATTTGTGGTATCTTTCCATAAAAAGTGGTATTTGTTAAAATTGTGTGTTCAACACTCCCTTCCTCAAATAAGTTTAAAAAAATTGTGATATTAATTTTTTCTCAAAATGTCATATTTATGTAGATCAGTTTTTGAGGAGGAGCTTTTAAAATCAAAGCCTTTTAATGTTTTTTGGGTCATCTCATAAATGTTAAATTTCTGTATCCAAAAACATTATGTGAAATTAAAATGTGGAAATTATGATGTCAATTAATAATATACATTGTTCACTAAGGCATTTCACTCCGTCTTCAACATATTTGTGGTGACATATCATTTTTTCTTGTAATGTCAAGTTTTAAAAAATTAGTGGTATCCAACATACTGTATTGAGCTATCAGAAAAATGAATTCATGCAATATTATGGTATATTTTTTCTCCCCGTGGAATTGTTCCTGTTATAATTTTTAATCAATTGGTATTTCAAATACTAAGAGATTTAATATTTTAAATAAGCGAAGAAAATGTGATTAAAATGTGAAATAGAAGAATAGTGATCTTTAAGACTCTAAGTGTAACTCTTTCTTCATGTGCAAAACAATTTTGAATCTCGAAGCACATGTGTAGGGGGGTATTTCGTAGGGGGAGTATTTGAAAATAACAATGTCAGAAAATGGTTTTATGGTTTGATCTCATACCTAACAACCTATTAATTTCATGACGATTCTGAAGTCATAAGGTGGTTAGGTTAGGAATAAGTCCTACGATCCAACCAGAACCGAAGGGATCTACCCAAGGATACTCCATAGTTAGAAATAGCAGTCCTTAGGTATGAATGGAGAAGAATGTGTATAAGGGAAAAATGCCGACTAAGATTGAGCTAACACTGGAACAATCACAACAAGGTGTTAGTAATGACGTCTTGGTAAGCATTGAAGGGGTTGAAGAATGAAAAAGAAATGTATGGATAAAGGGTGAAAAGAAAGAAGCCCTCCTTACACCTTAGGCAGAAACCGGGTCAATACATAATCTATCAAAATCACAATGATGATTGTTGATATTGAAGAAAGTCGTCATGGACCCAGTGATGCAATGCACAACCCTTCCCAGCCATTCGGGTTTCTCTCAAAAGAAACTTGTCTCATTTGTCACGGAGATACACACGTTATCTATTGACATCTCACTCCGAGATTGTTAATATTGAATAGGTGGCAGTCTGCTCCAGCCTCCGATTACTAAAACCAAAAGTGCACAAATCGAGTCTAGAGCCAAGAAGAGATCAAATTATAAATCTCATTAGGACACAATGTCAAAAATACACTTGTTGAACACCATAAAGTTCACAAGTTGTAACAAAGAGTCCTACGCATTATCCTTGAGATCTTGCCAGAACATCCGAGTGATACTTAAGTATTCACAGTGAAGATGGAAATCCTGCTTGAGCCAACATCAAACAAGCTCTTGGTAGGTGACTTGCAAGATTCTATATGAATCGAGCTTGTGATAACTGGATATCAATTTTGGTCCAGTAAATGAATTGACGACTAAATCAGAAAGATAGTAACTATCTGATTCACTCTTACCGTGTTGTCTGCTTTGAGACGTTCCGGTAATGAGAACTAGCAAGCATGGTGAATCTAATACATCTGTGTTAGAAGATCCTATGCTTTGAGCTGGAAACCCTGTCAAGGAGATTCTTTGAATCTACCTGATCACAGGTATAGTATTTATACTATAAAACGGGAAACCAGAGGTTAATGCAACCGAACTCAAGATGAATGACAAAGCCATATTCATCTTTTATTGCTAACTGTCTTATTTCAGGTTTAGACGACGGTGTTGCAGCCTCATTCCAGTGAAGTCGGATTCATAAACCACATGCTCATACTCAAGCTTTCAAAGTCAATCATTCAACATCAAGACCGTTGATTCTAAACTTCCCAACCATCAAAGAGCCTCAAAGTCAAATAAAGAATAGTCTATTTGGGGAAGATTGTTAGACTTATAATCATATATGTCAAACAAGAATGTAACAAGTATGAGCATGTTGGTCAAGAGCACAAGTTGATCAAGAAAGTCAAATCAAGATGATTCAAGTCAAGGAGATGATGCAAGATAACGATCTCAAGAACTCAAAGTCAAAAGATAAAGGCTCAAGATCAAGATCACAAAGCATGAATGAACAAAGCCATTACAAACAAGACAAGACCAAAAACAAAGCAAACTCCTACAAGAATGTCATCGATGGTACGGAGGAGTTTGAAGAAAGAGACCTCAACATTGGGGGAGATTGTTAGCCTTTATTTTATTAAGTCAAACAAGAATGTTATCGGTCTTATAAAGTCAAACTAGGTCTTGTATTGTAATAGGCTAGTCGGGTTCAACGGGCTTGGATTGTAATCTAATATTGTCCGTGTTTCGGGCTCAAAGCCCAAGTTATGCCAAGCCCGGCCCAAGTTACAAGCCCACACGCCTACTAGAAAGGCTTGGGTATAAAAGAAACCCTCTCCACACATGGAGAGGGTGTTGGTTGCATTTTCATTCACTTGTAACTCACCTTTCTCTCTCTAATCTAACTTTCCTAGTTTCTTTCTCTCTCTCTTTTTCTTTCTTCTTTAGCCGGCTCATACTAGGGCTTATTAGAGCTTATTCGAGTTTGCTTATTGTTGTTGTGAAAGGATTATTAAGACAAACACAAAGTGTAGTCTAAAATTTAAGGGTAAGTCTCTTGACTCTCTAAACATTCTCCTCGACTTCAAAATTTATGTTATGGCTTACTTTTAGACCATATTATTTATGAAAAAATATATCAACTTTAACAGCGAGTAGGCATCTAATTTCATTTTTATTTGCTTATGCATGTCTTTAATTGTCTAAGAGTTTGGTGCTTCTCAATTTAAACATTTTTTTGTTGTTTGTTAATGATTCAAACACAAACAGTTCTGATGTCCACAAGTAAAAGAAAGTACTATATATCTCTTTGTACTTTTTAACATGGGGTGAAGCTGCCAATGCTGGCTACCTTTACAGAATTTTTACACTACATATTTCATAAGGTACGAACATTTAAAGTAAATTGTTTAAAATAAGAAATAAGCTCATAAGTCGCAAAAAATAAGCTAACCAAAACACCCCCTTTTTCACAAGCAGGCCAAAAGCCACCTGTGTAACACGAGTAATTCAAGTTTACGAGTCACATTCATTCAAGTCTAACTTTGACTCCTAGGCATCATTAATTGCACATTCTAATGAGAATAGAGGAAAAGTATCAGCTAATATGAGTGGTCAATCTGAGTTGTATTTTACATGTGCGGGTCAAGTAGGTAGAACTGGACTTATACTAAAATAATGATTCACTTTAACTTTTGTATGCTAATTTTGTGTTGTAGTTCTACTGAAGCAACAACAAGGTGATGGCTAAAAAGGAAAAAAATAATCCTGTACGAGAGGAAATTGTTCCTCCTTTGCTTGAATCGAACGTAAAACTTAAGGTTTTGATCACAACCTCCTTTGTGTACTCATTTGTTCCATTTTTTCGTAACTTTATATTTTTAACTTATTTTGCGTTCAATTATCCACAATCATCCATATTGTAGTCAGGAATTAACCCCTCAACAACAGTTTCATTGACATGTTCCTTCTCCAGAACGCTTTTCAAAATCACATATAGTTTCTACTCACCGATTCAGTCATATCATCTCCCAAGCACCTTTTATTGCAGACAAGCATTCAAAATTTACGCAATGAGCTCTTTGATCATGTGATTTTGGTCCCGATTATCTCAATTTTAGGGTTTATATATGCTTGATTTGTTACTTTAAGTTTTCTAATCTCTTCTTTTTTTAGTCTAACATCTTTTTTACATTTGAATTATTTGGTATGTTTTGGTTTGAGCAGGTCTTGGCATCAGTAAACCATAAAGTTACCGTGCGCAAGAGAATTTGAAAGACTCGATTGAGGTGATGAATAAGAAATGCAAAGGTCATCCTTCTAAGCCAAAACTAAGGTAATTCCATGTATCTAGCATAGATATTTGTCTTTTAAGCCTTTTCAAGTACTTCTTAAAAATATATGTATAACTTAAAGAGAACATAACTTTTGTAATTTATGAAATGATCTTATTTTTATAAATTACCATATTAAGCTCATTTGTCACATTAACCATCATTTTTTATGAAAAAATAAATGTTTTCAATGTACGAAAGTTAGGATAGTTATAACATAAAAAGCCCTAAGATATCAAGTGTTGTGTATTCTATTAATAGCTTTTGAAAAATTTATGTAATG
>BQNB010187901.1:0-11997 GCA_026074375.1 Tanacetum coccineum
AAAGTTTAGTATTCATTGTTCTTCTTAATACTATTGTGTAGATTCCGCATATACAATAAGTATTCATGGTCAGTGTTTCTCTATAGTCAATCTGTATTTATATAAGTTGGCTATCACCCTTAGCAGGTTGCAAAGATCTTGTTCAGTTTGGGACTCACACAATGCAAGAAATCAAAATTATGAAGAAAAGCCCTAATTGGCCAAAACACAAAAAACCTAATAACCCTAAAAAGCAAAAATCAACCAAACCCTAGCATAACAAAAATCAAGATTCAATATTTTTGACAATATTAGCAATTACTAAGAACCGTAACTAGGTTATATATGTACAAGATGACTTTGATACCACTATAGGGATTTGGTGGTCACCCGCATGGCTTATAAAACATGCACACCAAAAAATAAACAAAGAAAGCCATACAAACCAAAACCCTAATTAGATAGATCTCCTATACATTGATATAACCTAATCTACCACGTATAAAAGGTGTTTAGGAAACTTACTTGTTAATCCTTGCTATGTGTAAGCTCCTTGGCCTTTAACAGCTGCAAGGAACACCTTTTTCTTGATCTTGATGCTTCACTTGAACTTCTAGGGTTTTTTAGGATGACCACCACTTGGACTACGTCGGGTATTCATTAGTCCTACACAGGTAGAACTAGGGCTACAAACCTATCGCATGTTAGGCGAGTACAAAACTGGGTAAAACCCTAATAGTCTACGGGACGAATTAGGGCGTGGATAAGGGTTTTGGAGAAACCCCGATCATGTGTAGGGGCATGATCGACCCAAAGGGATAAAACCCTTTGAGGTTCATCGACTAAGTCGACTTTGGGTCCACTTAGGGTTTCGACCAAAAGGGATTCGTCCCTTTTGGTATCTTAGTTGACTCCACGAGCACAAGGAGAGGGAGGGGGAGATTTTAGGGTTAGATGAGTATTATGTGAAGGTATGTGAAACCCCTTAAGGCCCCGTTGTATTTATATAGCCTTAAGGAGGTTTCTAGAATACTTGTCCAAAAAGTATTGGAGTTTGACAAGGAGTCAAACTCCCTTTTTCATTGGGTCGGTCGAACACAAACCCTTAGGGGCTTGTGTTTCGTTTGTGTTTCGTCTTTTTTAGTTTATTACAATCTAATATTTATCTCTTTAATGAAAATAACGTTGTTTTATATTTTCTCTTTTAATCTCATTTTATTTCGTAAATCGTTTTCAATTCCGCTTGCATTGTTCTGTTTAGTATCCACGGGTGTGATCCTTCGGGCATCTATGTGAAGGCTAGTTGTGAACGCCGTTGTTTGGTTGCAGAAAATTCTTTCAAAAACACCAGAGCTTCCATTTGTGGCTAACGACGTGAGTTATAAATAAGGAAACTATCTTACTAAATAGATATATCTGGAATAGTTTGTTCTTATTAAGTTTATTTCAAAGCTATGCTCGAATGATACAAAACGATTAAGGTATAAGAATGCGCATGAAGCATCAAGGAAAGATGTGGAACGAGCGTCTAGCGTGCTAAATAAAAAGTAGGTTATACTAAAAAATCTTGCACGTCCGATGAATCTTAAGAGAATTACGGATATAATGCATACATGCATCATATTACATAATATGATTATAATATACAATAGGAGGGAAATCTCTCCTAACTTTTATCCAGAGGAGCAACGTTGTGATGATGATCTCGTACGAACGCATGAAGAAACTTTCCAAGTTATTAGAGATTTAGTTAACGAGGAAACACATAAAAACCTTAAATCTGATTTAGTATAAACCATTTAGCGTCCAACAAATGAACACAAATTTATTGTAATGATTTTTTTTATTTGAATTATTAATGCAATACTTTTAATTATTAAAGAAATTTTAGTTTTAGTGTTCGCGGTCACCATTACACTAAGTTGGTCATGAAGAAAGTTGTAAGGAGATAAAGCTGATTTGACGCTCAATTGGCAGTGGTGACCGCAGTCACCATTTCATCTAGCCTTATAAGTAAGAATCATAAATTGATTGTTTTTGCAAATCTTTGTTATAATGTTATCGATATAGAATTTAAAAACTAAGCTTATAGATAGAGTTTTAGTCTATTATATCGGTTCAATTGAATTTGAAAACAAAGTCGGATAAATCATGAGGTCGTGTAATACTACGAGGGTGTTTGTTATTGCGTTTGTATACAAATGATTTTATTATTTCATTTCAAAAACGATATAATCAACTCACTAGTGTTTGGATAGTCAAAGTTAATAATTGATTATTTACAGTTACAACCTTTCAAATGTGGTTTGTAAAAAGCAAGTACATACTTACTTTTTAAAAACGCAATTCACATTTCCTAAAAATTACAAAACTACCCTTTAATTATTACTTTCTACTACCCACTATACCTTAGTCATTATATATTATACACTAATATATATTAAGGAAAAAGATCCTCTAATGTTGATAATAAACATAATGGGTCATGTTGAGATTATTATGAGTAAAGGCTTGATTTAAAATAATGTAAATTTTTTATCATGATGGTCCACTCTTTCTTTCTCACTCACAACAATCTCAACATGACCCATCATGTTCATTTTGAACATTATAAGATCATTTTCCATATATTAATGTCTATCTTTGTCATTTTACCATGGTTCTAAAAGGCGCGTCATGGCGCCGCTAAGGCCTCGCAAAAGCGTGAGGCGTGACCTCCACGCCACGCAATAGACCAAGGCTTGGGCTTAAGGCTTGACGTGAGATGAGGAGTGAAAAAAATGTGATAAGGCGGGATAAAACATGATGCGTGAAGGCTTTTTTGAATTCAGTTTCGATAAAAATCGTATTTTTATATAGAAATGAAAATGATTACATGAAAAGATAGTTTTTTGACTTTATTCCTTATGTATGACACTTTTTGTAAACTCAATATTATTGTAATATGATATAAATATATAAATTTATAAATATTTTATATTTTGTGCAGCTTTAAGTCACGCCTTGAAAACACCATGACTCGCCATGACTCGTAAAGGCGTGAGGCTTGGCCATGCCGTCACGTCACGCCTCACGCTATTTATAACCTTACATTTTACCCATTAAATCATTGAATAATCTGATTTGCCAAACACTTAAAAAAGTGATTATCTGATTATTGCGATATCATACAACATAATCTAATCCAAACACTAAATTTTAAAATCATGTTTTGTAACAGCCGATTATCTGATTATTTATTTTCAAAACGCATAATCTATTTTCAATAAGTAATCTCAAACACCCCCTACACATTAAACACGGAAAAAAAATATAAATATGTATAAAAACCGATTTGATCTAACGGTTGAACCGGTTAAACTATTGACCGGGTAAACTGACGATTAAATCGAGCAAATTTCTTGTTAAACATTATAAAACATACATTTACCATTGTACAGTACATGCTACAGTAACTTTTGTTGGGCTCTCACTTTGGGCCAGTTTATTGGGCTTCCACTTTGGGCCGGGCAATTGATTTTTTTTTTTAAATATTTTGTTGGCACAAAATAGGGGGAAAATATTACAAAAGTACCGATTTATTCAGATAAAAAAATACCCGCGGAAACATCTTCGATACCTAATAACTTTAAAATAATCGACATGGTCACAAACGTACAAACGCCACTAAAAATCATAAGCCCAAATATATAACACATATTTACCAAAACCCCATAAAATTATATTTTAAAAAAAACTCATATAGCCTAAAAAAATAAACCTTTAAACATGAGGCCCAACACATAAGTACAGTACATGCTACAGTAACTTTTGTTGGGCTCTCACTTTGGGCCAGTTTATTGGGCTTCCACTTTGGGCCGGCTCAATTGATGTTTTTTTTTTAAAAACATTTTGTTGGCACAAAATAGGGGGGAAAAATATTACAAAAGTACCGATTTATTTAGATAAAAAAATACCCGCGAAAACATCTTCAATACCTAATAACTTTAAAATAATCGACATGGTCACAAACGTACAAACGCCACTAAAAATCATAAGCCCAAATATATAACACATATTTACCCAAACCCCATAAAATTATATTTAAAAAAAACTCATATAGCCCAAAAAAAACAAACCTTTAAACATGAGGCCCAACACATAAGCCCATATAAAAAACAACAAACTATTAAACATGAGACCGAAAAGATAAATTCGAAAAAGAAAAAAAAATTAACGCCCAACAACGCGCGGGACACAAAATCATAATAAGGAAAAAAAACAAACTATTAAACATGATACCGAAAAAATAAACCCGCACTATTAAACATGAGACCAAAAAAATAAACCCGCACAAAATATAATAAAAATATGACCTGCAGTAACGCGCGATTGACATTTAACGAGCACGTAATCCCACAAAATTATATTTAAAAAAAACCAGTTTAGCCAAAAAAAAACCATTAAACATGAAGCCCAACACACAAGCCAATATAAGAAAAAAAACAAACTACTAAACATGAGACCGAAAAAATAAACACGCACAAAATAAAATAAAAAATTAATGCCCCGCAACAACGCGCAAAAAATTAATGCCCCGCAACAACGCGCGGGTAATCTGCTTGTTTAAACACCAAAGACAATAAAAAAGACAGAATGGGCCCATTATGATGTGACCAAGTGGACTGATATCCACCTCGTTGCTCTCCTATTGGTGGATTACACGTCTACTATTGGGTCCTACTCCACCCGAACATCCTTTTTCCTTCTACTTTTTTCATCTAATCAGCGATTTTGTAATCTTTCCAACAAACAATGGGCGAATTTGAACCAAGAAAAACAAAAGTTAAAATAAAAGAGAAATGAGAGAGATCTAAAGAAAGCTTAAATTAAGTTAAAAACTGTGTGACAGTAATTTTGAGTATAGTTTGTTCGTGTATATGGACCGCTAGGACTTAATCCGTTCAACAGGAAGCCCCAGCGGTCTAGACTCAACGTGAGTGCTGACAAAGCATGTAAAGGGACAAATATATCTAAACATCGGGAAAGACCAATACACTCTATTAACCAGGAACTCTTTAATAACCACCGGTCCATAGTAAGATCAGAAGAAGCATGCAGGGCTACGCCAGGATGTAAGGGAATCTTGTCTGTCACGTGGGCACGCCGCCTGACAAAAGTCTACAGTAGTCCGACGCGATCATTCCCTAGGTGTCAGAAACAATAAGTATCAAAAAGTACTTGGGGTAGTATAAATACCCCAAGCACATTCAACGCAATCCATACACACACACCACATTTATTATACTCGCATGATGCCGAACGGCTATATTAATATCAAGTACTTACTCGCACGTTAGAGCTTGGTCCTGGGATAAAACCCGGGGTGAAGGTCGAACGTGCGTGTTCTCTGCGAGCAGGCTTGTTGAGGGCATCAATAAAAAGAATCCACTAGAGGGCAACTCTTATCCTTCCTAGCGGATTTTTGCATTCAACAAATTGGCTCCATCCATGAGACTCGTTATTCAATCTGCCTAAGTGCTGAAGAATGGCGGGTTCCGACCCAACTACCCCATTAAATGAAGGAACCCCAAACCAGAGTACCACCAAGAGCATCATCGAAGGGCATGTATCGGCCCTCAAAGAACTCTTGAAAGAGCCAAGCAATCGAGATATCATCAAACCCATGCTCTTGGACTTTGATGATGTCCAAGACGTTAGTGACAAAGAAGTCGAAGACTATACGAAAGGAAAAGCAAAAGTAGGTGATGAAGATTTAAGCAAACCATTCAAAGAAGTGCTGAAGTGCCCTTTCACTAGAAGAATTGTTGAATTTTCTTCATCGGGTCACAAAATGCCGGCAAATGCTAAAATATACGATGGAACGATAGATCCGGAGGATTGTAACACCCTCAAATCTGAGTATGCAGCGGAATGTTGAATATCCGAAGGCGTTACATTATGGATCAATACACAAGATCTGAAGAACGACTACTAAACGTGTCGTTTGAAAATGATACATTGGATTAACACAATACTTGTTTGTTACATAAGCATGTGGCTTCAAATTGTTCAACAATATAAAATAAAGAATTCTGTTATAACAATTGTCGCCCAAATTGTAATAAGACCCCAAATCTTAAGTGTTGACACTTCAATTATTGATTCGGCCAATGTATCATCGCACTCTCGTGGCCTTATTGACCTGAAAACATGCTTAAAACGTCAACATAAAGTTGGTGAATTCATAGGTTTATATAAATCGATGGTAGGACCGCAAGATTTCCAAGTGTATGATTAAGCAACAAATGCAAACATCATATAAAAAGTAATTACGTTTCCTAAGCTCATGACACCGAAGCTCGACATATATGAAGTGGCAAAAATAATTGCCAACAGGTGGTCGCGTGAATGAAGTGGGGCAAAACCCGCAACATCACAGATTCGACAATGTATGCTATCTTCCCCAGTGAAAGCTAGCACGTCCGAACTGGGATTGTCAATCCCTAATAGATCTATCCATAACATTCGCGCCCACACGATGTAATTCCCAATCACATCTATGCAATAAACAGTTCATATCATAAGGACTATAAATGGTTATGGTAACTTAGGCAAACACAGTAATCATGGTATAAAATGTACACTTGCGTCCAATTTGTAAAACAAAGCATGTTCTCACCCTAAGGATGTAAATCATTTAAATAATTGTAAAACATAGGGCTATGAACTCACCTTAGCCGGTAGTTCTCTGGATGATAATAAATATCCGAGTAAGCAGTGGATCACACCGTTAAGTACCTAAGTAAGTACGGCAATTTTAGTTTAACATTTAAGCTAACGACTTCTTTATAAACTAAATTTTATTTTAAGTTTATATATACCGTTATCACTTGTGTGGTGACGCACAAGATTATTGTATTTATAATTCCGATAGTTGTCGAGAAACGTGAAATCATTATTAATAAATATACTTATTTATTATTAAACCCGTTCAATGTCCGAATATCTTAATGTTCGACCGACTCGTTAAGAGTTTTATTTATTTCACCTTTGTTTACTAACATACCCTTAAGTTTCTAATTATTATACTTTTAGTCCCTAGGTTTATAAATATACCCTTTTATATTTCAACCCTTTTAGTTTCGGAAATGACATAATTAGTCCCTTAAATTTACAAAAAGGTAGTTTAGGTCCTTATAATTTCACTTCGCTCCCTAAGTTTCAGAATGTTGCAAGAACAGTCCCTAGAGTTATTAGAATACGAAAAATGACAATTTTAATCCCTTAGGTTTCGAATTTGACACTTTTAGTCCTCCGACTTTGTAAAAATTGCATTTTCATCCCAATTAAATCCCGACAAGTGGCATTTGGCCTTATTTAGATCAAATAACCAACAAAACATATCGGCTTATAAATAAGCTATTCGAGCTTATTTTCGGCTTAACGGGCCTTATCGGGCCCGTTAAGGTCCGTTTAGCTTATTAAAGGTCCAAAATGATTTTAATGAGTCCGAAAGCCTTTAACAAGCTCATGTGGGGCTGTTAAGCTTAAAATAAGCTCGGTGAGCTTATTTCGAGCTTATTGGGCTTACGGGCCCAATAACTTAACCCGATAAGAGTCTTAATGGTTTCTTAGGCATTCTAGCTTATTTCCTATTCGTTTCAACTTAGCTTAATCTGTTCTTGTTTTCAGCTTATTAGAAATAAGCCAATAAGCATTTGTTAATGGGCTTTCGGGCCCATTAATGACCCGAAAGGTTTTAAATCTATTTGGTTCGGCCCATTGAGGTCCAATAACCTCGTTTTAGTCCGATAAGCACTTATAAGGTCGGTTGCTTATTTTGCTTATTCGATAAGCTAATAAGCCCGCTGTTGGGCCTATTAGGCCCGTTGTAAATCCGAATGGGTTCTAGGGGTTAGGGCTTGGCCCATTAACATTATTTGAGTCTGTTAAGCTCACGTAACTTGTATAGGCTGTGCCAACTTTACCGATAAGCTGTTTAGAGCTTATTGTGAGCTTATGGCTCACGTTGGGCTCGCAAATGGGCTAGTAAGCCCGTTAAAGGGTTCGGTTGGGTTTCTAATGAAGTGAAAGCCCTATGTGAAACAAATAAGTTATCCTTCTTGATTATGATAAGAAGTCCCGAGTGGCTTATAAATAAGCCTGCGGCTTAGTAACATAAATCAGGCCCTCGATGGTCCTTGTTGGGCTCAGATTGAGGCCCGGTAAGGGTACTTAGTGTGTTCTAAATGATTTAAGGCTCCACCAATACTCGATAAAAGCCAAAGTGAGTCTTATCTATAAGCTACGGGACACGTAGAAAATCTATTGGGCCAGTTTGGCCTGAACAAAGGGTCGTATGGATATGTACGAGGCCCTCATGTTGCCCGTTCTCTTTCTAATGCTTCAATGGATCGTAATATTTCTAGTCAATCGTTTTACGTTTGAAAACCCCTTGTAAGTGGTAGGTGCTTATCACATTGCACCCGATTATAAATGACGTGTTATGATTTCCCCATTATCCCCCCCCTTTCCACCCCCCCCCCTTCCCCTTGTCACCACACCATGTTTACCCCGAATGTTTTACGTATGGTTTATGAAAAATTCATGTGTAGGTAAGGGTCTCGATGGTGTTTACACTTGCATGAAACGGAAATGGCGTTTGGATCGGCATTACGCTTGCTATTTAATCGTTTTAAATATGTTTCTTAACATCTCGACATGTTTAGCAACATACGAGTCCCACCTAAACGTTTATATGTTCGTAGCTACACATAGGTTCGTTAATGTATTGTTTACGCGACATAACATCTAGCAACTAAGAAAAACAAATTAAAATGCGAAGAGTAAAAGTTACAAAAACATGACTTAGCAAAGGGTCCTAGAGAGTTGTGGGCGTATTTAAATGTGTATGATGCAAATACCCAAATGTGTACACGATCGAAACAACCAACCCTTGGCTTCAAAGCCCTTGAAGTTTCCCAACCCTAGCTCGAAAGAACCTGTGGTGTGACTTGTTGGTTCAAATGGGATAGGTGTGTGTGCTTTGGTTGCTGTTTATGTATCCGCGAACAAGAGAGGAAGGGTTTGAGGTGTGGGTTGTAGTTAACGAGAGTGTCAAATGGTAAAAGTGAGTGTGTATTTATAGCAAGTTAGCTAGATACTACCTCATGGTTCTCAAATACAACCCAACCGAACCAAAGTTTGTACGCCTAGGTAGGAAGTTTTGAAGCTTCCTATTTAAACACCCAGGTTTTTATGCAAACCACACTAGTACAAGTTATTAGATTGAGTCTTAAAATGTACAAAGATTCACTTAGATAGTACAATCTTAGGATTTTGCATGGATGCATGCATGAAATCGTGGCCTAGGGGGCAAAAGAGAAGCAAGATGGTTAATATCCATTGAGCAATAGTTTAGTGGAGACAATTAGGACATGTCTTAATTACTTAGGAGATGTACATGTACCTTTAAGTATCATAAGTTTGATTTGCTAGCTAGAAATCCACATGGGACGATTTGTTTATGGATCTTTGAAAATATTTGTGGAGCTTCTTAATATTAAAACGAAGGTTTAGGAATTTTTCTAAAAAGGATAAGTCGTTGCCGTTGGTCATTTATAAATATAGCAAATTTATATATATATATATATATATATATATATATATATTTAGCGAGCTAAGTATTTTGGTTAGACGATAGGGTTTCAATAGTTCGTTTTTGGAAATATGGAAACGATTAGATTAGGGGATGCTATTAACGTCTCGAAACTAAAAACTTTTCTAAAATGGAAACTTTCTATAAATAGTAACTTTTCGTAAGGACGCCGTAACATCTTCATAAACTTAACGAGTCCGTAAAGACACATTTTGTTGACTAAACTAAAGACAAACATATATGGTTGTCTATTTCCTTATTAAACGTTGTGTGCAACGTTTCGTTATTATTATTATTTCTCGTTCTATGGCGCGTCTAGTTATTAGTTGCGGTTAGAGCCGTTCGGTTATACTTTAATTTACACCGTCTGCTTATGCTGTGTTGAGCCATGATTCATCCTCGTACTTCCTAAGTAAGTTGAATACTTACATCCTTTAGCCTCCTCTGATGATTAACCGTCGAACATTACAAATAGCAAAACCCTTAAACGTTTAAACTCTTATACAGACATACCCACGCGCCTACACTTTCCCCTTTGATATTTTCACCGTTAAGGGACTCTTTTTATAACACGTTTATAGCAATCATAAAAATTGTAATGATATTTTTCTGAAATACCCATTCTGATGGATTATATATCCTGGTCAAACCTAGCAAAAATTTATGTTTATTAAGAAGTGTCGAAACATCAAATTTTGCTGAATAAAGTATTAACGTCATGTCTAAAACTAGTTATTTAAAATCTTAAATCTTTTCTTGGACACACCATCGGTTAACAAAAATTGAATCCCAGGACGGGATTCCTTTTAAGGGGTAGGTAATGTCACAACTCAAAATTTTCGGAATTTTAAATTAATATTTTACCCTTTGACTTTTTTTGGTTCCGACTTGACTTTTTGACTTTTAACCTTTTACGGTCACATAAAAACGATTACCGCATAGCCGGTAAATTTTTGAAACGTATTTAAATAATAAATCATAAATATTATTATAATCCCTCATTTACAAATTTATTTTTTTAATTTTGGGTATATATACCCAACCCTATTAGGGTTTCTTCCATTATACCCTAGCCACCAACACACACTCCTCCCTCTCTAAATCATTTTCTGGCCAACTTCCGGCCGATCTCCGTACCACCACCGCCTCCACCTTCGCACCACAGCACCACCACCACGAACACCATCATCATCTACCTCCTCCCACCGACGCACCACCACTCCACGCCGCCACCACATCCATCACGTCACCACCACCAACGCACCATCTCAGCCGCCTAACCACCACGACCATATCACCATCGTCACCACGACAGGTCCACCATCACCACGTCAACACCAACATCATCATCTCACCAACCCCACTGCCATGCCACTCCCCACCAGCCGCCACACCAACATCACAGCCGCCACCATCACCTCCATCTCCACCCACCGACGCACCACCAACAGCCGCCGCGGCTCAGCCGCGTACCACCACAATTTTCCCCATTTTTTCTTTTTGGATGGTTACCTTTGTTTTTGCGTATTTGGTTAAGTTTATTTTTGTTGTTACTGATTTTAAAAGGGGTGTTTGTTTAAGTGTATAACAGCCCATAAGGGCTTGTTTGTTTTCTGGGTTGACAACCCATAAGGGCGTGTTTGTTTTCTGGTTTGACAGCTCAAAGGGTGCGTTTGGGTTAGCAGAAACACCCAAAAGGAAATTTGGGTCAGCGTTATGGGTGCATTTGGTACAACAGCCCATAAAGGGTGTGTTTGTTTTGTGTGTTAACGGCTTTTGGGGGTGTTTGTTTTTGTGGTTATCAGCCCATAAGGGCATGTTTGGTTCGGCAGTTAACACTCGAACCGAGGTGTTTGGTTTTGCAGTCATGGGTGTGTTTGGTTTTGTTTATTTTGTTAGTCGTTCGATCTAGTTTAGATATATATATTAAAACATGCGGATAAATTGCAACATATATTGATTAAGGGAAAACGATGAGTTTTGTAAAAATGAACGTCATATAAACGACTAGGTCATGCCGAAATTTATAAAAATTTATATACTTAGTAGTTTCATTAAAATTCCTATTAGTTTAGAAAACCGATAAAAGAACGAGATATAGAATTAAGATTTCTAAATTGTAATTAAACAATAACACAATGAATAACCGAAAACCATACTTTTACAAACGAGACAACTATTTTAACTTAAAACCGTCAAGAAAACGAAATACTAAGTTATAAAATATTATTTTATAATTCTCGACTAATAAACAAAATAATAAGTTTTGTAAAAACTTTAAAAACGACCCTTTTTTTAATTCGTAACTTTAAAACGTGTGTTTACCTTTATGCAAGCACTCTTTATTAATTTAGTTAAGTGATTTTCGAAAACCTATC
>BQNB010187902.1:0-11997 GCA_026074375.1 Tanacetum coccineum
GTCCCTTAAGTTTGTGAAAAGTAAATTAATCATTTTAAATTTACTCCAACAGTCCCTACTGTTTCAGAATTTACTCAAAGTTACATTTCTAGTCCCTCTAATTACAAAAGTTACATTTTTAGCTCAACTAAATAAACTAGTAACTTTATTAATTTCTTTAATGGGCTTAGGAAAAACTTTTCATTTGTTGCTTTCCAACAAGTGGAAATGGTCAACACGCCACTGTTATGGTTTTATAAATAAAAAAATGTTCTTAAGCTAGTAAGCTTTGTGGCTCGAATAAGCTTGATTAAGCTACGTCTTTTTCATGCAAAACCATATTTAGATACTACAACGTGCCCTTAATCGAGCCAACTATTTACATGGTAAAGTTTACGTGTGAATTCTTGGGTTTTTGTTAGGATATATCATTTCATGCATATCCTAACTAACTATTACAAAACTGCGTTATTAGCAGAAACAGTATTACTATCAGCATAATTGATTAACTATCAGCAGAAATGAAATACTTGATATACTATCAGCAGAAATGAACTACTTGATATACTATCAGCAGAAATGAACTATATCAGCAGAAATGAACTATATCAGCAGAAATGACTTATATCAGCAGAAATGACATATCCTACAGTTTTCATTATAACGGGTTCATGACCCTCTCATTTACATTCATGGGTTCATTTAAGTCATTGTTCGTTCGTTACTTGGTGGTTCATTTGTTTCTTAGCACCACAAACATTACAGTGAATAAACATTATATGCGTGCTTTTGAACAATGCATGGGTCGATCCAATGCATGTTTTATGTACACTTGATTCTTTATCTCGTTTACAAGCAACTAGGATTTATAATGACGTAAAATAAACATGAATACAACGTTCGAGTACGAGCTAGAATCTACAATAGGTCCTCATGTGTTTGTTTTCTGTGTGTTCACTTGGTAACCCGACTCTCACAAAACGTTCTAATAAGCTTCTAAGCTTAATAATACCCAACCTCCTAGCTCGTGTAATGCTCTCTAGGGTCTTGAACTTAAGAAATTGCAAAAAAGGGGTTGGTGAGTGGTTTGGTTTTTGGGAAAAGTGACGAGTGAAATGGGACCAAATGGGTTCTGTTTATTACTTGAGAGTTCGTTTTAGGGTCTTAGATATTATTAAAGTGGATAGGAAGCAAGTATTTATAGACAAAAAAAAAACTAGTTAAGACTTCTAGCGCACTCACTCATCTTGCTCAACCGAACGTGCCTAGTTCTACTTTAGTTGTTTCTAGTTTGCCCAAACTATGATCTTTAACCAAGTTGGTAGATATTTGCAAAGATCGTTATAAAGAAAGATGTGACAAGCTTAAATGAATTGGGTCGGTACATGCTTTTCTTGAACTTTACTAGTAAACTTAAAGATTTTGTGATCTAATGATAATCACCCTCCTAGGACGATTTGTTTGGCTCTATTGGCCAACATTAGTGGCGTTTTGAGTCTCTAGCCACAAGATTTTTTTTTTGATTAAATCATGTGCCTTAGATATTTTATGTACCCCGATTTAAGTCTAGGTAAGTCTAGGTATTTTTGTCTGTGGTCTAGAGATATTTTATTTGCGTAACGAACTCATTTACAGTGACCAATCAAAAAAAAAATGAGAAAGATTTTGATTAATTATTACTTAATAATTACTTAGATACTTACTGGATCATAAACCTTAATTATTTGGGACCATTCACGTAAATGATTTCTTTTTAGTGTACGCGATTTAGCTTAAACGTTCAAAATTAAAAGTAAACGCGTATCGGGCTAAAAATAAATTGTAGACATTAAAGAGTGGAGCTTTTAATACACAATAGAAAGCGATTGAGCTAATGGAATAAGCCACAAATAAATACTTTGATGCTAAATAAACTTAAACACACGAAATAAGCTAGAAAGCTTTAAGCTTTTTGAGATAAAAAGAGATATAACCGAATTAGCCTTAGCTTTTTATTCCCAAATACCTCTAATAAGCTTTAACAATAACTAAAACCGAGAGAAATAAGAAAGAATAAGCTTCAAAATAAGCTAAACAAGAACCTCATAAACCACTAGTTACTACTTGGCTCTTGATACCACTTTTAAGGATATCATTCCATCACCAATATACACACAAAAATAAGATGAGATTTGTATAGAGAAAGAGAGGTTTTAGAGAGAGAAAGAGGAAGAGATAAAATGGTGACTTCTACTAGAAAGAAATGAGAAGCAACACCCTTTACCACATGAGGTGAAGGGTATTTATAGTACAAAGAGATAGAAAACCCAGACTTAGGACGTGTGGGCCTTTATGACCGTATACATGGGCTTTAGCCCGACACCTAGGCCCAATTAGATTAAAAGACATTCCCGTAAACTATGTTTTCCTATACAAGGCTCGAGAATAATGATGACCATCACTTTACATAAAAACACGGCTAACAGACATCCAACTGACTAACTTATCACCTAAGAATTGTATTCCTCCAGAAGTGCTTTTGCGAGTATCAAGAAAACCTGCATGGTCAGCGTCTAAAAAAGAGGTTAGTTCAAAACTAGAATCCTTTGGATACCAGAGTCCCATGTTAATAGTTCCCTTTAAGTATTGAAAGATCCTTTTAACCTCCTTGAGGTGCTTTTTAGTTGGTCTTGCTTGATAACGTGCATAGTAACATACTGCTTGTACTAAATCTGGTCTACTAAACATGAGATACATGAGTGTCCCGATCATACTACGATATCGTGTTTGGTCTACAGGAGTACCACTCAAGCCTGCATCCAGCTTAAGTTTAGTAGCCATTGGTGTAAAAATGCTATCACATTTATCCATGCCATGCTTTTTGGGTATCTCCAAAGTGTACTTAGCCTGATTGATAAAGATACATCGTAGAGATTGGTGTATCTGAAGTTCTAAAAAAATTCATTTCCCCATTAAAGATAACTCAAATCTACTGTGCATCAGTTTTTTAAATTTTTTAGATAATTTTAGGTTTGTGGACTCGAAAATAATGTCATCTATGTAAATTTGCACAAGTAAAATGTCCTCCCCGTGTCTTATCGTTAATAGAGTAGAGTCGATAGTACCTTTAGTGAAACATTTGGACATCAAGAATCTTAAGAGTTCATCGTACCAGGCTCTTGGAGCTTGCTTCAATCCATAAAGAGCTTCGGTAGACTTTTTCTAGATGATCAGGATCAACGAACCCATCTGGTTGATTGACATAAACCTCTTCCTTCAGTAGACCATTAAGAAAAGCCGTTTTAATGTCCATCTAGTAGATAGGAAAGGATTTGTGTGCAGCGTAGGCAACAAAAATCCGAATTGCTTCCAAGCGAGCGACTAGTGCAAAAGATTCTTCGAAATTGATGCCTTCTTCCTATTTATATCCCTTAGTTACAAGTTGTGCTTTATTGTGAATTACAGCGTTATCTTCATCTTTTTTGTTCTTCCATAACCACTTTTAATTGATGATAGTCTTTCCAAAAGGTTTTTTGACTAGTTCCCAGACTTTGAGTCTTTCGAACTGATGAAGCTCTTCCTACATTGCCTTGATTCATGCGTGATCAGCCATTGCTTCTTTAATGTTTGTTGGTTCTTCAATACTCACGGTGAGCGTGAACATACACATTTCAGGAATTGTAGATATTTATCTTCTTGTCTGAACAGGCTTTGATGGATTTCCATAAACTTGTTCTAACGGGTGATCTTTAGTCTAATGGTAGTCAGAACGGTGTCTTTGGTAAAACGTGTGCATGTTTGAAGTATCAATATTACGTGAGGAAGACTCAACAACTTCATGTATCGGTGTACAGAAAGGATTGATAAATTCATATGGTTGAAATGTGTCATCCTGTAGGTTGTTATTTATTATCAAGTTTTACTATTTATTTTATGCCGACTATACCTAAAACAACACTCTAACGGGCAGTGTACCCGATCAGATATAGCTTCGTGGTAAGATGGAATACCAATAGTAACAACGTCCACGAGATCAGCCTCTGAATTTACCTCAATTAAGCACCGAGCAAACACTACTAACTCTACCCCACGAATCAATACACATGAAGCCTTGTGTATGAATCAGCATATCAGGTTTAACCATGAACGTAGCAATTAGATCTAATACCATCCTCTTAAAAAACTGAAATAGGGAAACATCATGCATATTTAAACCCATATCGGAATAATACCGAGTCTTTCTTCTTTTAGCAATCTAGTACATCCATCGACCATTCTTGAGAATGATCGAGATTTACGAATCAACCAAGGACACCCTCCCAGAACAGCCTCTAAACCAGCAGGGAATCAAGTTTAAAGAAAAAAGCCTTTGGAATTCATCAACTCCTTTTCAAAGCCCATGTTTTTGCCCAGTTTTTAATCATAAGCATAATATTCAACCCAAAACCAGAAACGCCATTCTCCTTTCCAATAAAGTAGCCATATAAGTGTGTTCAAAGCGAGTACAACCTTTTCACAACTTTAACAATGGAATAGAATGTTAAACACCATCAAATAACTGAAACAGCCACCAAGGTACAAAGTTGGAATTAACATTTGGTTGATCCTTTGCAACTTTCCGACCCGCAACATCCAACATAGGATGTTGACTATTGATTCTACAAGACTGAGCGACTAAGGGTAACTAGGTATTGTGGTTTCATCAACAATAAGATTGATTGAATCATCAGCAAACGAAACCTACAAAAGGGCATAACCAAAATCCAGCATTATTCAACGATCACCCTAATTGCTCTTACATATAGAAACCTAATGCTCCAAGGTTTCCATACGATCATGCATTAGTCAACTCTAGATAATAACACATCATAGTTTACACTAGCATCAAGTATCATTGAATTCTAACTTTGCGGCAAGCACCCACAGTAAGTTAACGGAACTCCAAAAGTGCAGCAACATCCTATAATCAATTGCGCATTTCTCAGGAGCACGTTAAATAAGATTAGATGGAGAAACCAAAGGAGAAGATGTACTCACCTTGACTACTTCTAATTACATACCAACCCAGCACACCATCTCCAAAACATAGTAACCCTTATCACTTTATATATTAATTCGACATTCTTGACTGCAACAAGCAAAACGAAACCTAAGAAAAGCCCTAAATTAAGAAAAACTAAAAGATCACACACACACTTATGAGATCCACGTCTATCTCTAACACAAAAAAACCTTGCACGGAAGGCAATAATATAAATAGCACAATGACTACTGACTACATAATGTAAAGTTCGATAAGAATTATGAAAGAATCCCTAAAGAACAAAAAAACCACCAAACCCTTAAAATGAAGATCGCCACCCCTAAATCTTTAGAGAAACATCAATCAAATAGATAACACTTGTTTTACTTACTTATAATCATATAGATCTCTAACAGATTAAACACGATATTAGAGAATTATAGTTCGTACAACCATCATGTCACTTCGCAATCCATTCGTGGTATGCATTCTTATGTAATTCCACCAAAAATTCCTTGCTGAGTCCAATGTTTATATCGTTTACTGGTGCAGAAAAGATTCTCGATTTATTTTGCGAGTATTCACTATGTATTCCTCTGAAAGTTTAGTTTTTCTTTCTGCGCCATGACTCTTACGTAATCTTCTTTAGTCTACTAGCTCTGATAAGTACTTCCTGTAACAAGGGTAAAAATATCAGCGGGATTTTCTTTAAAGAAAGATAGAAAAACATTTAGCACAAAAATCAAATATGAAAACTAAGATTATGATTCTGTTTCAGTTGATCAATATGCTGTATTCAATAGAAGTGAATACGTCGTATTAATATTTTGAATGAATACGCTGTATTGGATAGAAAGTTGGATACTCCCGCCAATTTACCCCCGTATTCCCTATTGGAAGTGAAAACTCCGTATCGAGTTATCGACCAGAACAGTGTATTAGCAAAACAATTAAATTAAACACACAAATATACAAGCAAACAATTAAACTAACAAATATACAAAATATACAAGAATATACACTAATCTAATTAACACTACTCCTAAGGGTTAGATCTAATGTTAAAAACCAAAATATAAAATAAAAATCAAGATTAAAATCACTCCCTAGTATAGCGCGCCAAAAACATGATGCTTATCCATGTAGGTTGTTATTTATTATCAAGTTTTACTATTTATTTTATGCCGACTATACCTAAAACAACACTACTAACGGCATCTGTAACCCGAATCAATGCACTTCGTTGGTAAGTAAGATGAGGTCGATCACTAAGATGGAATTTACTCTTAAACTTCAACCGATTTTTAATTACCTAGGTTTATTTGATCCCACTTCAATAGATCAAAATTCTATGCTGTTTAAGTTTAAGTTATACTTAGAAAATCTAAACACAGCTATAGTAAAAGCTTTGTTTGAATGTATTAAAGATTATGCGGAATTTAATCTTTAATATTAAGAAGAATTATCAATGAATAGTAATTCAATGAACATATAATATCAAGCAAACAAGGTCCAAAAAATTAAATTAATGATAATAAATACAATACTCTCAAAGTACTAGGGTTACCAAGACCTGAAGCTATAAAATATAACACTAAAGATTGAAAAATGATATCAAATTGTATAGGCCCTAGGACCTTCCTTTTATACACCAGGAGTCCTACTACGGCATACTATACTTTCCTAAGTATATAAAAATCATTTTTATAAAATAACTAATATATATCAGAGTAAGCAGTACTAACAACATTACTAACTTATACACCTAGCAGTGCTAACTTAACACTACATACTACTTGAACACTAGCAGTACTAACTACTAGAATATTTTCTGACCAGAGTAACTCTCACAGCATTAACTTCAAGCAGATCTTTGTACTAGCAGTAGTAACTTCACTAGCACATAACATTTTGTACCACAGTAAGTAACTACTTAGTAATTTTCCTTTGAAGTTCATGACAATCACTAACTTCATCAAAGTCAGTATAAACATAAATTTGAGCAGCAGTAATTCCTAACAACATCAAGAAGACTTTTAAATCCGAACAATCCTCCCTTAAACTTGATATCTTCTTCCCAAAATTGTCAAGTTCCTGTCATTAAGCTTCATCAACACCAGGAGGATGCTTCCAATCACTTCTTTACTTCTTAAGCTCTTTCATGATGAATTTAACATAGCTGATAAGCCATTTTTACTTTCATAAACAATTTAAGCTTCTTTTCCAACATCATTGAAATGTAGGTAGTGTAAGAGGACCACTTCTTCTCTACCAACATTAAAATCTGCATAAGATTGACATCATCAAGGAATGTACTCCAACAGTAGTCATACAGCTTCTACCTAACACTTGTCTCCTTTTTGATTCCCCATAACAGCATAGTCTACATGGGTTCAAAACATAATTTTCATATCATTCCATAACAGATAATCCCATGCTTTCCACTGGCTCTCTGTTGAGAGCGCACCTATTATCTATGCTTTCTCTACCACTAGCCACATCTGTAGCACCGTCTCATTCTACACATACCATTCAAAGCGTTCCGCGTCATAACACTTTAAGCACGTGACCCACAAAACAGTGACGCTTGCTAAAATTCGCGCACACTATTCATCGCGTCACTTATTAACGAGATACAAACACCACATGACTCTCTCACCCTACCTCAGATGAGGCTCTCCAACGCACACAACCTTTGCGACGACCTTAACACTGGAGCCAATAGGCACCCCTGTCACACATCACTTCAGTTACAACATCGGCGACTCAGACGACTGAGAACTGAGATCTGACATTTACACTGTTAATGCTTCTATGGCACTGCTTTCTCTTGCGTCGAGCGCGCTAGCCTCTCTATCTCTTGCTCCCTTTAAACTCTCGTTATATAACCAAGAAGATCACATCGAAACACTATGGTCATGAGCAATCTTCGCTTCCGGATAGCGCTAGCTATACGCACTATATGTATGTATACATCTGATTGATACTTTTATACATAGTTTCAATATGTATTGCTATCGCTGAGCACACACATATTATATTGGTTATTTGATTTAATTTTGTAATGCACTAACTATCGTTACATCTAGTACACGGAGAGACAACAGCTACTATATATGGAGACGATATGAGTATCTACAAAGACACAGGTTATCAGAGTAACGAGTCTTTGTAACAAGCGGAGGTGAGAGGGAGCTAGGTTGTGTAGCAGACGATAGCAGAGGCTTACATGGGGCAGACAGATTACTGGAGGGGCTATCTCTATCGCACTTATCACGATTTGTACTGGGTGAGGTGTTTTGTCTCTGTACAATTATACAATATGAATGCGAGACACACCGTACAGACTATAGCGGATTATGAGTGCGAGTGACAGCTGCTTGTGACAGGTGGAATCAAAACTCTAGAGATATCACATACATGGCGAGATTGATTCGGACTCGTGTAACGTGGGAGAGATACAACTGCAGAGGACATCTCTGCGACGTTTTATTGTCTGGAAGATATGAGACACAGACAGTGTGTGAGGATAGGGTGTCACAGTAGGGAGAATGCGTCCAAGGGCGAGAGTGCTGAACACACAGGCATGCAACTCTACATTACTGGGACACATGATCACGTCGCGGTAGTTTATTTTTAACACTGACTATATGATAGACACAGTTTAGTGTGTGAAGCTTACGTTATTAATGGTCCTATAGAACAAGGAATATGGGTGGGATTGATGGTTGGAGGGTAAATGGATGGTCTGTGGGTGGGGTTTTTTGGGGGGGTTTTGTGTTGGTGTGGTGTGGGAGAGTTTTTATTGAAAGGGATAAGGGGGGGGGTTGGGGTTGGAGGGATTGGAAAGTTGAATTTGTTTTGTGGTTTGGTGGGTGGGGTTATTTGGTGATGATGGTAGTTAGTGTTAATTGAAGATATTAGTGGAGGGATATTATGGGGATGGGGGAAAGGATATTTTTATAAGAAGATAATGGTTTTTATGGATATGATTTATAGATGTATGATGATGAGGGTTATGGTTAATGGGGTTTTGAGGATTAGGGAGATTGTGATGGTTGAATAAAGTTTGGGGGATCAGCGGCATAGAGATATAAATGTTTATTGATGGATGATAATTTGTTGGATTAAAGTGGGGGGATTTATTTTTGGGGTGTTTATAAGGATTGAGGTGGTGGGAGGGTTAGAGGGAGGGGATTTGAGGATGGTAGAAAAGGGATTTATGATGAGAATTATGGGGTGTGGGAGTGGAGGAGAATTGATTAGAGGGGGTGGTTTGGGGGTATGTGTAATGATATTGATGGTTGGGGTTGGAGTGAAGAGGACAGGGTTGTGTTGTAAGAGGGAGTGATTTGTGCTGTTGTTTGGTTGTTGTGTATTTAAGATTTAATGTGTTGATTGTGTTTGAAAAATTTGGTATTGGGTACAAAGTATTGTTAATTAAAAAAATGTATGTGGTTTAGTTGGGAAGTTTCAGTGAATGTTGGTTGTTGAATTAGGTTAGGTGTATTAGTTAGTTTAAATTGTAATTATTTGATGATTTCATTGTTGCAGAGTAGTTGCAACCAATGCAAAGCATTTGCAGCAAAATAAAGCACTTAACCTTACCACAAACAAAGAAGAACCGTCAACCCAAACTCCTTATGGCGTCAGCCTCATCTCCAACATTTTCACTAGATCACTAGCTAGGTACATAGTGGTCCTTTCTAAGCTTCTTATAGGTTTTATGTGTCCCCCCCCCCCCCCGAGTGGCAGCCCTCACCAAACTATCACCCAACTCCTTATGGACAACCTCATCTGCAACATTCTCCATAGGATCACTAGGCTGAGGTACCTGAGTGTCCTTTCTTTTAGGCTTTCTAGGTTTTTGTGTCTTTTGAGGTTGAGTTAATGATTGAATAATGGTGGGTGTGTGATGGGGATCAGTTGAAATTGCTGAATCTTTACCCATTTGGGATTGGTTTTGTACCACCATTGTTTGAAATAAAGGTGTTACTCTACCAGAAAAACCTTTGCCTAACCTTCTCATATTTCCAAAAATCTTCTTAGTGTGAGAAGGTGCAATAAAAATTCTCTTATCAGGTGACATCCCATTAAGTTGTTTATCTAAAAACACTTGTACAAACCTTGGATACATCAAAAATTTCCCAGAAAAATTATCCAAGTTTCTAACCATACTTTCAAAAATGTATTTTGAAAGATTGAACTTCTGATTTGTAGCTAAGCAGATATTTGCAGATGCCATAGTACTACTAAACTCATTCCATGCAGTAGTCTTTAGACTTAGACATTGTAAAATAGTATGAATCAGAAATTTCCATTGTGGGGAAAAGATTGGCTTATAGAAAGTTAGCTTTTGTGAAATTTTCTCATAACCCATCAGTGTAAGTTGTTCAAAGATGGTAGAATTTGGTAAACAATCAACACCTTCCTCATCTTCTAGTTGAAGATCTCTTCTAACAGTTGATTCAGTGATGATTATCTTCTTTCCATCTACTAGGGCATGTAACTATACTTCCTCATTGATAGTTTTGGCCACGACAGTCGACCATAACTGTTCAATACATGAAATATATATAATAGGATTGCGGTTAAAGCATACTTTATGGGGTGTGCATTCAAAAAATCAACTATTTGTTCAAACCCATCACTTTCTGCGAGTTTAGACAAAAATGCGACCATGTTATGAGTATCTACAAACTTTAGATTCGCCATTTGTGTTGGGTATTGATAATTGATGATAAAATTAAGTTAGGGTTTGTGATTAGAGAGTTTACGAAAGTATGAAATCGATTAAATGACTGATTGAAACCCTTAATCGAAGTATTTATGAAAATACCCTCAACAGTTGTAACTTTAACCCAGCAGTAGTAACTCAACAGTAGTAAGTGTATGCCTAACAACATTAACTTAGAACCAACAATAGTAAGTTATGCCTAGCAGCATTAACTTTGAGTCACCAGTATTAACTCCAATTCCATTCAAAACAGCTTTTCCATCATCAATCTAACACTTTTCTTTGCTTTTCCTACAAAATGTTAGTCCAAAAACCAAGAAAACACAAGCCATAGTAATTTTCAAAATTATCACAGTATTAATTATACATAACAGTATTAAGTATAACTAACAGTAGAAACTCAGCAGTATTAAGTATAACCAGCAGTACTAGTTATACTTAACAGCAAAAACTTTTAATGACATGAATAATAGTACTAATTCATACAAAACTTTACAAAAACATAAAGAGATAAAAGACTTTAAAGATTCATTATTCCAATACTAACAATCAAATATTGAAATCTACTTACATCAAAAGCTTTTGTAAGAAAATCTACAACATTCTTGTCAGTATGGATTTTGACCATTTGAATCAATTTCTTTTCATTGCAGTCTCTAATAAAATGATGTCTGATCTCTATATGCTTTGTTTTTTAATGAAAAACATAATTTTTAATTTTGCAAATAGTACTGTTGATAGACAGTTTTATATACCTAATATATATATAAAATATAATACCTCAAAGAGCAATTAAGAAAATTCCCTAAGGAAAATTCACTCCCAAAAATATATATAATATAATATATAATACGTATATTAAACCGGGCAAATATGATCACCTGGGTCGTTTCCCCAACGACTAGTGAAATTGAAACCTTGTTTAGGCTTGGGTTATGATTTGAATAAGAAAATAAATGATTTGATTAAAAAGAAAAGGAAAAAAAAAAATTTTACTTTTTATATTTTATGAATTTTTTTTTTTTGAATTATAAAACAAGAATGAAACTTTCGAGGACGAAAGGATCTTCAAACCAAATCAACAAACACAAAACGTAGGAATCTTAAACACTAGTCCCCGGCAGCGGCTCCAAAAACTTGATAGACAGTTTTATATACCTAAAATATATATAAAATATAATACCTCAAAGAGCAATTAAAAAAATTCCCTAAGGAAAATTCACTCCCAAAAATATATATAATATAATATATAATACGTATATTAAACCGGGCAAATATG